>JABUQX010135520.1:0-18874 GCA_015478945.1 Trachelipus rathkii
AGAGACTTGAGAGAGAGAAGCACGAGTAGAAAAAAGTTACTGCATTCGTGTAGTCGCTCACTTATAGTATATATAATATATATACTATATATCATATACACTATATATATATATATTATAATATATATTAATATATATATAATATTCATATATTGCCTAAATTGATTTTTTTCATTCCTATATTATTATTACATAGTTCATATATATATACACTACTATACTACTAATATATATATATACTATGTCTTATGACAATACGAGATTTTTACATTGTCCAATTTTTCTGATATAGAAATAATTCAAGCTCAGTTATAATATTATCTGGCAGTATATATAGTTATATTATAGTATCATATCTATAATAAATGTATTATATATATATAGTGATAAATTATAATACTAAATTAAATATATATTATATATATCAGATTTGCTAATTATATAATACTAACTATATAATACATTTCAAGAGTGTGCCTTGAACCCTCCTATGGGCCTACACGACCAATTACTTTCTGCGGGTGCCCTCACCTGGGTTATCAGGAAGCACCAACCAAAGTAAATCAACAACACCAATGAGGACATGGGCACAAACAGTGAGCTTGTTGCGACAAGTTCCAGGAATAAAAAGACGGCGTAAATAAATTTTTGCTCATTAGGATACGGAACTCATAGACCCCATCGAAACATCATACGCCTTAGAACATATTTACTAGGAAGCTCTACCACTTAAAGCCGAATTCTGCCTCCTCCCCAAGGAAGGAGTCTCGAGAACAGTTATTAAAAGCGATCCTGACGAATCGAGATGACTCACGAGCATTGGTTAATTGCCTTTAAATTTATGATGAGAGGTAGTGCTTGGAGCCCCTGCTATGGTCCGGCATCCTGGGTCTATACAGGAGCAACCAACCAAATCAAGTAACCAACACCGACATGCGGTACAGACAGGTCTTTTGTTTCAGAATCAACGTTAGCAATAATAACAGGACGGCCGAAAAGTTTGCTCCCTGGGCACGGAAATTCCGAACTGACTTGACAACAAGCTCGCCGTTAGGCAATTACATGGAGGCTCACACCATTAGATCGCCATCCCCTCCCAAAAAAAGAAGCACCTCGGAACGGTTTTCAGTTTTCCGCTTCGGATACTCGCTGCTTTTGAAACTCGGTACTTATTTAATCCATATAAGGGTGCTTCGAACTCTTGTTGGCGACGCTGTTTTCAATGGTTCAATTCCAACCGCCGAGCAAAATTTTTCTGTTATATAATAATATATAATATATATATATATATATATATACTATATATATATTATATATATGATATATATATATATATACTATATATATAATATATATATATTATATATATATAATACTATATATATATATTATAATGACTTTACGTCTGTTCAAATCGTATATGTTTTTTATATCAACAAATTGCTGTTGTTAATTTATATTAAATCATAAAAATGCCAAAATTACATCTTAGACCTCTAACCAGAAACCTAGTTAAGGAAAAGTTTGGTGGTGGTCCATGTGAATTAATAATGTCAAAACCATGTCCTTACAGGCAGGTTGTGCAGCATTATTATCACCTTACTCATGTAAACCCTAGCTGTGATATATCAGTGGTTGTTCTGCATATTAAAAAGGATATAAAATATGTTTGGTCTACAGTGAAACCAAGACTACCTGTGATTTTTGATAAATCCATACATAAAAAAAATAACAGACCTTCTTATTCTTGTGAAGGATATTAATTGCAAATACGTACCAAAAACAATCTAGATGCAAAGTTGAATAGGCTTTTTGATATTTCTGCATGTTACTGTTCCTTGGATACTCTACCTTGCAGTGATTTACGCGTACTCTGTACGATTGACCACTGTGTTCAAGAACATATTATATGTGTTTAAACTCGAGGTGCAAAGGTACCACCTGACGACAGAGCTTACCTACCTCATCAGAGATCTAAAATAGGACCCAAGGGAACATATCAGCTGTCTTCAGAGGATAAAACCGCTGTCAAACGTCAAAGAAGGACTAAACGTAAGCAGGGACAAAAACCTACTCAGGAACAGGTTGAGCAGCTACAAGGATCTTCCATGATTGCTGAGTCACCTGGACATATAGAAAGATCAAAATGCGAGGCAAGTTTTTTTGTAATATTTTCTTTCATCTTATGTTAAATACAGTAAACTAATAAATCAATATATTCGACCAAAACAATATTTAAATTGCAAACTACAAGGAAGTGTGTCTCATTTTAATTCAGGAAGAAAATGAATGGCAGCCGATGCCGAGAAAGATAACATTAGGAGTTTACAATTTAACGAAGTTCCCCAAGTATGCAATAGAACTTGTTCAAGGATAATGCTCTTTAAGACTAGGCGCAGCTCTTGCGAATGCCTTGTTACATGATATCAAACACCTATTAAAACCTGATTTTAACATGAATCAAATTGTGATTGACAAGTGCAAATTAGAGAGGGCCAAAGCACAAGTAGAAGTTGTTAGTGAAGGTGTGCAATCAGAAACAAATAAGCAGTTCATTTGTATTGGTGTGGATGGTAAAGTCGACCACCACACTCTAACATATAAAAATATAGATTCACGTAAAGATGAATTTTCGTTTTCTTTAAAAAAAAGGGTCGAATCAGAACTTCACCTCACCTTCAGTAGTGAAGATGGAAAATCTTCTGGCACCTACTTGATCCATAGAACAGTCCCCGCTATTTGCACCGCCGGTGATGTACTTGCTCAAGAGACACTCAATGTTCTTCTAGAATATGATAGCATTGACGGTATCCAAGCTATCCTTCTGATAATACCGCAATTAATACAGGCCATAAAAGTGGCTTATTTGTTAAAGTAGAAGAATTATTGGGAAGGAAACTGTATATTATTGGAATTTTCACTACATAAGAATGAACTGCCATTAAGAGCTATTTTCAGAAAAATGGACAATGTTACAACTGGGCTGAAAAGTTTTAGTGGATCAATTGGGCAAAGATGTGCAGAAAATCTCCAGGATATACCTCAGGTGACGTTTGAAACTATGGAAACTGCAATTATTGATAGATACATGCCAGAAAAAGTGCCAAAAGACCTTAATCACGATCAAAGGCTTTTGTATGAGTATTGAAAGGGGATTAGATCCGGTAAATTAGATGAAAAAAGGGCTGGTTATAAAATTGGTCCACTGAATCATGGTAGATGGTTAACTCTTGCCATATGACTTCTCTATTTGTACACAAAGGACAAAGAACCAAACTTGTGTTTGAAAAAGTTGGTTCTATTTATTGTTCAGGTTTATGCTCCTGCGTGGTTCGAAATAAAGTCATCATCCAAACTCCATGATGCTCCTCGTATCCTCTTCTCTGCCTTTGCAATACTGAATCTTCTCACATACATTGATGTGAAAGCCATTGCAAAGAAGAGCATCCAAGGTAATGCTTTCTCTCTACTACCTGAAAATTTCCTATATGCAATGGTGAAAGATGATGAAGAAGTTATCAGAAATCAGTCTGTACTCCATATTTGACAAAGGTAAAATTCCAATCACTTAATATAAATATACCATAAAAACATAATAAAAAACAAATAATAAATAATGTAACCTTCACAATTAAACTTTTAAATAAGCTTTTGCATTAAAATATTATCATAGAACTTTAATATCTTTGCTCTTACGTTTGCAGAATGGAAGTTGATCAGAAATTTGTAAAGAGAATTCCACAGTTGAATTGGAACGGCAAACCCTGGTATGGATTTATCGATCTGACTGCCAATGACGTTGTAGAACCACCAACCACACGGCACTTTATCAGTGCAGAAATCAAGTCATTCATTGACAACAACATAAAGCTAGATATTAAAGACTTCCTATCTCACTCTCTCAGAGCGTTGAAAGTAGTGTAAAATTAGTAACGGAGGCTTCAAATCATGTGTAAGGATTTGACAATCAACACAGGTCCATCCTTACTAAAATACTAGGCAGAAACATGCATCAGAGATTTATGTCTTAAGGACATTATCATCAATCAATGATATAAATGAATAGGTATGCAAACCGTTCAAATAACGTTTGTTTGCATTTTGGCTAAAAATACAAGGACATTGATAGTAAACAAATATGTATTTCATGTATTGCATTAAATATGCATTTAAAAACATACTATTACAATCTCTTAAGTTTTATTCTCCTTTAGAAATAAAATATGATTAATAATAATATATACTTAAAGTAATAAAAAACTATGATATTTGTTTACAGAAACTGAGTCACGCGAAATTAGCATTCTTTATAGGAAAAATCTTTAATCTAAATCCGCAAGAGAACTTTTATCTGATCTTTTTGAAATTTTGTATTGAGTCCCATTTCAGCTACCCACAACTACTTTACCTTACGATCTTTGAAATTAGAAACATCGATCCACCCTAATATATATATATATATATATTATATGGCGGATATATATTATATGTATATTATTATATGCAGAGGCATATATGGTTATTATATGGTTAAGGTTGTTGCTATATATAGTTATATATATATATACATACATATATATATGTTACATATATATATATATCACTAGGGTATAGATATATATATATATATAGCAGTTGTTATATATATATACATATATATATATGTTATATATATAAGTTACATATACATAAGTATATACGCGTTGCTGCTGGTTATAATTAGGGGCCTGGTCACGGGGGACAGAGGGGGACGCTTTCCATACCGTAGGGGAGGGGCGGAGGGAACCCCGCGACACCCAAATACCAAAGAGCCGGGGTTCCGGAGACCTTCTCCCGAGGGGGAATAGTCCTACCCTGTCGTTCCTCTGGAAGGCCGCGGAGAGACCCTGACTCCCGCCATCTTTGCAGTGGTTTACCCTTGGGTATTCCTCTTTAGTTAAAAAAAAAAAAAAAAAAAAATTACGGATCCGTAAACGTAACTGGTCCTATATATTTAATCATGTCCGTTACCACTTCGAAATTCATTGTTGGTATCATATAGCAGCAATATATTAAAATTTTTACACGGACCATTGTGTAAAACAGAAAGGTCATATATATATATATATATATATATATATATATATATATATATATATATACATATATTATTATATTATTATTATTATTATTATTATTATTATTATTATTATTATTAATATATTATTATATATATTATTATTATACTATAGTTGGTTATTATCCAGCACGTAACGCAGCATAAGTTCATATGATACACAGCATATATATTATATTATTATATATATTATTATTATATATATATTATTGCTATTATTATTATTATTATTATTATTATTATATATATACATATATATTATTATTATACATATTATTATGAGTTATTAGCATATACATGTTACATATATCTATATATTTATATACATATTATTATTATTATTATTACATATTAATACATATTACATATTATTATTATTATTATTATGCTATACATTATGTTTACATATATATTATTATATATACATATATATATTATTATATATTATTATTATTATTATTATTATTATTATTATATTATTATATATTATATATATACATATTATCTCAAATACGTATGGAGTATATACATATTATATATATATAAAAGAAAGAAGAAAGATAGCTAAAAAAAATATTTATCAGCATATATATTATTATTATTATTATTATTATTACATATATTATTATTATTATTATTATATATATATACATATATATGCTATTATTGGTTATGTTGGTTGTATATACATATACATACATACAGCGCATCTATATGATAGTGACAATATACACACGGTATAAATATATATATATATATATATATATAGCAGCAGGTATATATATATATATATATATATATATATATGTTATATATATAGTCAGCATATAAGCAATAGAACAGTATATATATATATATATATATATATATATATATATATATATATATATATATATATATATATATATATATATATATATTCTTTTTTTTTAAACTTCTCTAATTCAATGATTTTCCTTTTTTATATATATTTAATTAATTAGTATTTTTATAAGATTTATTCGTGTCGAGAAATACAAACCGGAGAAAATCATATTATGAGGCTCAGTTGAGGTAAAATCTTGATGGAGGGTGGACGCATTTTGCGGTGTCTCGTTTTCTTGTGTGACTTTTTCCACTCTCTTTGAAAAGCAACGAGTGAAGGCATGTAATAGATAAAAATAAAGAAACTATTACATATACCTAATAATATGTATTATAAATACAAGAGAAATACTGCAATATTTAATTTTTTATTTGCCAAATTTTAAAAGTGTTATTTTTATAATTCAATGTTTAATTTGCTGTGTAAATAAATTTATTTTAATATTAGATCGAGATTTACAGTTAAAAATATAAAAATAAGAAAAATACGCAATGAAAAGGATAAGTAATCAAACATTAATAAATGTTGAAGAAAATTTTACGTCAATTATAAATAATACCCTTGATGAAGAAAATTGTTCACAATTCGGCATAACTGGCAATGTGAGCAATCCTCAGCGTGTGTCGTTTACAAGTCAACAATTTCCCCCTGATTTAGCTGTGCCTCTTTATGGATATGCTATGCCAATTCTTCTCGTGGTTACAACCTTCGCGAATACTATTATTGTAGCAATCTTGCAGCAGCGACATATGAGAAGCCCAACAAACGTAATGTTGATTGCCATATCACTGTCAGATCTATTTACCTTAATCTTTCCAGCCCCCTTATTCTTTTACATGTACACTCTTGGATATCATATATATCCATTGTATCCTATTCCGACCTGCTACGCTTGGTATTTCATGAGTGACATCATGCCAAATTTCTTTCATACAGCATCTATTTGGCTAACTCTTGGTTTGGCTGTTCAGAGGTACATCTATGTATGCCACGCCCATGTTGCCAGAGTTTGGTGCAATATTCCAAGGGTCGTTAAATCTATATTTTGGGTGTTTATTGCAGCATTCCTTCACCAACTAACAAGATTTTTTGAATGGTACTTTATTCCTACATGTGTGTATTGGAACGATCAATATTTTCCAGGATGCAGAATGTATCTTGCAGATTGGGTAAACGAAAATCAGGATATATATTATGGAATATATTTTTGGTTCCGAGTAATTTTCGTCCATCTTGGTCCTTGCACAGCATTAGTAGTTCTCAATATGTTTCTTTTCAGAGCTTTGAGACAAGCTCAAAAGAAAAGGGAACAACTATTGAAAGAAAAGAAAAAAAATGAAAGCAAAAGACTTAGAGATTCCAACTGCACTACAATGATGCTTATTGTTATTGTAACAGTGTTCTTACAAATATTCAAATACTGAAATAAGATTATATGTCTGATAAATAATTATATAGAAGTTAATGAGGAAATAAAATATCATTAATGTTATTACAGAATGAAGTACAGATAATAAATAAGTCAATTTCAATAAAACATGTGAGCAAAAAGTATCTATGTTAATAATGAATCATATTTATTTAAGTTAGTATGTTGATAAATAGTATAGGAAGATACATTAATTAAAAGAAAGTAGCATAAAGTTATTTGAGTAAATAGATATGAAGTATCATTTTTAGAAAATTATAATGATAACACTGATAAATAAAGAGATGATACAAATGACCCAGAACTCGGTACTTTTAGAATAAGATATATCTTTCTAGATTAATATAATTAATATACATATAATCAATTCACTGAATAAAAATAATATATAACTAATAATAATAAAAAATAGAATGTAGACTATAATTATATAATATACTACAGTCTGGCACTACACAAACGTCTATACCATATCATACTTTCAACCCTATTACTTTGCCATATAATTAGTTATATAATATAATATTATATAATATATTATTTATAATATAATATTACATCTCTATTGCCTCAGAAGATATATTCAATCTCGCCTACTTAACATGTTAAGATTAAATTAGAAGCATTCATAATATCAATATAATTTCTTGATGTTATTATCAAAATAATAATTTAACATAAAAAGTTAAAAAAATAAATGTCAAGAAATTTCAAGAACATTTTTATAAAGAAGAATGTCTCATCCAAAGATATATGTTAAAAATTATATGGTTATATAAAGTACTCAATTAATACTGATACTAATCTATTGTCAATATTAATTTAATAACGATATTAATTCGACATATTGATGATTGGTATTATGCTATGAAAATATACTTTAAATACTAATTAATGCTATTCTGAATACTAATGTAAATACTAAATTAATCCTAAATCAATTAATCTCCACTACATTATTTATGGCATTGAAAACAACAGTATCCATTATGGCCTATTAAAAAATAGTCACTATTAAACTTTCCTTATTCTATATTATTACATAATGCATTCTAATTAACTTTCGATACTATGTGGCTTTCTGTCTTTTAAAAATACTTATCTTTATGACTTTGAATAATATATAGGCTATAAACTAATACTAATACTAATACAATACTAATACTAATTACTAATACTAATACTAATACATACATACTAAAAATATTTATAATTACTAACTTCAAATATCTCCCTAATTGTTTATCGTCGCTAAACACTCTACCCTATTAATTTATTGAGTAATATATGTAAAATACTAATTTAATGTTAATACTAATACTAATTAACTAATACGAATACTAATACTAATACTAATTACAATACTAATACTAATACTAATACTAATACTAATACAAATACTAATTTTATTACTAAATACTAATTTTACACTAATACTAATGCTAATACTTAATACTAAATGCTAAATTTGTTACTACTAATTATAATATTATTTTGGCATATATTGATCTTCTGGCTTTTAAGCCAGAAATCAATATAGCCAAAATTAATATTAGTATTAATTAGGTGGTTTTATAAATGCTGCGAATCGTAAGCAATTTGTGTGATAATGATAATTTCTTAATTAGTATAGTATTCAGTATTTATGTTAATTAGTATCAGTATAGTATTAGAAGTATTAAGTATTAGTATTTAGGAATATAGAGCTAGTATTGTATAGTATTAACATTAAAATTAGTATTAAATTACTATTTTCAAAATTAATAGAAAATTTAAGCCAGACATCAATATAGTATAAATTAGTTTTAGTATTAAATTAGTTTTGCTTTACGTAATTAGTTTTAATAAATGTTTATTAGGATTAGTATCTAGTATTAGTTATATTATATAATAGAAAGTTTAGACGTTAAAAAAATTCATAACTTAACCAATAGATCGAAGTTAATATAGTAATTATAGCTATTAGTAATTAATATAACATTCCAAAAGTTATTAAAGTTAAGATTTTTAATTAGCCATAATGGATATTGTATATGCCATAAATCATATGTATTAGGAAATTAATCATTAGGATTAAATTATAGTACTAATAGTATTAAGATTGCATTAAATAGTATTTAATATATTCAATAGGCATAAAGCAACAATCGAATATGGTCGAAATTAATATATATTAAAATTAATGATTGACTTTAGCATTAGTATCAGATTAAATTGGTTTAACTATCCTATTAACTCATTATTGATATAAAATATCTATTTTAAAAATTCCTTGAAATTTCTTACATATTTCCTAACCATATTTAAATTTATATTTGAAATAACCTAAAGAAATATATTGATATTAGGAGAAACGTGTATCATTTTCTTTCTGTTCTTCTGATCCAAATAAATATATTGGAAGTATTACAAGAGATGACTGTACTGACATACATAAGGAGAAATATATATATATTTTAATATAAAATAGTATATATTAATAATTATAATATTATAATATATATATGATAAATATTAATATAGTATAAAATATATATTATTAGATATATATTAAATATATATATATATATATATATAATAACGCATAATTATAAAAATAATATATGAATATATAGAAGAGATATATAATAAATATATATATATATAATATATAAGTTGGGGTCCAGCTAACTGGGTGAACACCGGAAAGGTACTGGACTGGTTCGACTCAATTTCCAAAAACCCGATGGAACACGGGCGGCCTAAGGGGTACCATTCGCATCTCTCTCTTACTCCTCCCTGCATCAGCTCCGTTGTTTACAACACATTAATTGGCGCATTTAGCATACAAAATTTAAGATTGAGGAATGCAATTACGAGAAATAATAATAAGGACAAACGGATTAATAAATATAAATATTTGGAAATTATTTTAAATGGTTTTTAATTATTTTTAACCTAAATAGTTAAAAGAATAACAAACATAATAATTATAATATAAATAATAAGAATGAATTATAAATTCATTATATATGTTAATTAAAAGAAAGAAAAAAAATAATAATAATAATAATAATATAATAATAATAATAATAGTAATATAATTTATAAATAATATAATAATTAATAATAATAATAATAATATATCATAATAATAAATTAATAATAATAATAATTAATAATTAAGAATGAATATTAAATAATATATGAATAATTAATAATCATTAATATAATAATATAATTAATAAAAAGAAAAAATTATTAATAATATAAAATAATAATAATAAATAATAAAATAATAAAATAATAATAATAATAATAATAATAATAATAATAATAATAATAATAATAATAATAATAATAATAATAATAATAATAATAATAATAATAATAATAATAATAATAATAATAATTTAAATTAAATGTCCTTTAATAATTATATAATTAATAAAATAATATAATAATCATAATAATAATATAATGGTTTGTACTATTCTACGTATGTCTTAAAGACAAACTAAAGAAACAAGTGAATAACACAATTTATTTAAGGTATACATTACAATAACAATTACAGTAATAGTAAATAGACTCTTACTCTCAGTTGTTTGAGTGAGCCGCAACATCAAGGAAGTGACTTCTCACATAGAAGGGCCTAGTGGAATAGTGAGTAAATTAGACTGACTTCTTGTATAGCAAGCAGTGTAAAGTCGCCGCATCATCGTATGAACGCTTCTTCCTAATTATCTCCAGGGGTATTTTTCATACTTATAGCTTCACGGGCATGCCAATATTGAACCTGATTACAAGTAATGCCGTTAGAACAATCTCAACACTTGTTCGATAAGATTTGGAGGTTGAGAAATGCACAATGCTTTATAGACCCCCATGAAGATAATATCTTAAATGTTATTAATATCATGGTAAGCCTAAGGATGAGGACAGCTCACTATTGAAGGGTGATAAGTCTGTATATATATGTTTCCGGTCAACGACCCACAAACATACCTATGCACTTCGGAATAATTTTTCAATAATAAAGAGCACCCATGAGCATACCCGCTGAATATAATAGTAACTGATTACGAGTGAAATCTAAATGTACAGGCAAGTCATAGCCATTTAAATTGCTCTATTAGAGCGAGGCACCTATAATCACATGAGACGAGCAAAGGGCTTCTATGAGTTGTGAAGTGGAACATCATCGAGAAGGACATGCAAGTGGTTCCTTAAGAACGTTTTATACACCTCACCTGTTAACCTTGGTTCAATGAAAATAGGTCCTAGTAGTTGATCACCGTGTATTCCTGCCCATACATTGACGCTAAAAAGATGTTGACTTCTTGATTGCAGAGGCACTTGAGGATTATCTTCAGACCAACGATGGTTGTTATGGAAATTAGCAATATCGTCTCTGGTAAAAGCAGCTTAGTCAGTGAACAACATGACAGATAGAAACCACTGGTCGGTGTCGGTTTTAAGTAGTAACCATGTACAAAAACGAAGTCATCGTGGACAGTCATTCTCTTCAAGGGTCTGTACACGTTGTACATGATACGGGCGAAGTTGTTGTTCACGGAGTACACGTCATACTGTCACATGTCCAACATTTTCAATTCAATGTTATTCTACATGTTTATACTTATACCGTTATTGTCCTCAACGTGGGGCAAGATCCGTTCCTCACAATTAACCGTCCTCACACCTGATGTTCGCTTTTTAAATGTCCCGGTTTCCCGTAACCGTTTATCTAATCTTTGAAAGGTTTTGTTATCCGGTAGACGTCTATTAGGAAACCGATTCTCTTATACATGTCTTGCCTCTGCAAAATTACAAACGGCAAGACCATACATACCATATCATGTCCGCCATTTCATGATTCGAGAACATTTTTAGGTAAATAACACCTTAAATCCTATCAAAGAACGTACAAAGAAAGTAGATAGTACGAGTACGGTTATATCCCAAGATATAAGATAGACACTGATTCGCGTTAAGCCGATTGATTGATAGGTTGTGGAAGGTACACTTAACCCCAATTCCCAAATTACGACCGCAACTAATTGGGAAAGAAACCGAGTACCCGCCCAACTAATGAATTATAGTATTAACCTTATTAAGATAATTTAATCCGGAATAACATGTTATAAAACTTGAATAACCTTCTAAACCAATTAATTTATACGAAACTTCGTGGCAAGGATTTAAGAGACCCATAATGATTTTACATTTGCTACAAATCGGCAAGTAGTCGAAAAGCCAGGAATACCCTAGGAGCGTGATAGGTATTGATTGTTTAAGTCTCATATATTATAGTAATAGTGCATGCATATATAGTGGTATTATTATGCTATAAATAATGTATAAACCGACTATATAATATGAAGAAAAGTAGGTATGTAATAGATGAAGAGGAGTATAACACAGGGCTCAGCTATGGGGCTAAAAGATAACTTCACGAGTGATAAAAAGTAGGAGAGATCAGGTAATCAAGTAGTGTAAAGCAATGTATTAGAGTAGCTGAAAAATATGAACGACGCAGTAACAGGGAGGTAGATTAAGCTATGTGTGGAGTTAGGATAATAACCAGCTCAAGGAGGTGAAGTGTATTAGAAGTGAGGGGAGTAAAGGGTGTAGGAGAGAGAGTGAGTAGGTTGGAAATAGAGAGGTGAAGGAGGAATGAGAAGAAGACCTGTTAGGAGGCATAGTTAATAAACATGGAAATAATCTCTAGGTGAAAATAGGCTGGAAGAATAGAAGTAGTCTAAGTAAGATCGCAGCGACAACGGCCCGTAGGCGTCCAAGTGACCAAGGAAATGTGGCCAGTAAACCCGGGATAATCGAGTGATAACAAGAGACACAACTACCACCACCACACACATATAAATTAATTATAGAGTGTATATAGATAAGATATATATGTTTGAGTAATATGAATATAATATATATATAGATGATAGATAATATATATTTATATATATAGAATATATATATTATATATAGATAAGATTAGATAATATATGAGATATAGATAAGAGAGATGATATAGTTAATATGTAAAATATTGATAAAAACTTATATTTTAAATTAAAAAGTAGGTAGAGATATATATATGATAGATAGTAAAAACGCAAGTGCTATATGTTATATATAAGGAATGATAAAGGAAATCAATAATTAGTCAATGGACCGGTGTAAGATATAAAGGACCACGTGGATTATATGTTCGTGAAGGGTAAGCGAGAAAGGGCCCAAAGAATATAGTCCCTACGTGGATAGTGAGCTACCATGAAAAACGAGGAAGGCACCCGAGCCGGTACGTGCCCTTTAGGAAGGCCGCTAGAGTGGCTTGTGAAGTGCTATCGTGGTGACCACTGTCCCCGCGTTGATACTGCAACGGCCTCTGACGCGGACCGTAAGTAACATCCCGAGCGGCTGGCTCTGGCCGATCTTACAAGTGTGTGGCAGGGAGCTATCACGACTGGCCACGTCAGGTAATGAGAAAATTAATGGTGTGGTTAAGGATGAGAGAAAAAGAAGTGTAGAAAAAATGAGAAATAAAAGGGAACCAAAAGTGAAAATAATTGTTAGGAAAAACTCCGGAATGTGCGAGTAGAATATGTCCGACACTAGGTATGTGAAGGTAGAGCGATAAGTAAGCCAACAATGTGTTACTCGAAGAAACATGGGTTTACTTTTTATATATACTTGAGCGAAAAAGGAGTTTGATGGAGGGGTGATATCCAACCGGGCCACCCTCACTATAAGTGCGGAGCAATGAATAAAATATTATAGAACCGTACGTCAGCGTTCACCAAGCAGACGGGGGAGAACAAGGTTCGTAATTGAGTGATGACAACAAAACTTGGAAAAAGACGAGTTCAAGATCGAAGGTGAACTTGATGATAAGAGAAGGGAAATATTTTTTGTGCAATTCGAGGTATAATATACATAGTTCAAAAAATAGTTCGGTGTCAGCATTCGACGGGAAGCTCACCGTATGCTGGCTCGGAGCGTGTCCACCTAACGCAAACTGTTGCTTGGTTACTTACAAGCGACACGTCGCGGACAAGGAGGCTCGCGAATAGTGTACTCTAGTTAAGGTCTATTAGATTGAGGCATGGTGGGGCCTCAGGCGCCCCCAAAGTTTATAGTCGATATTAATTATATGTAATAATATTAAGATATATAATATAAATAGAGAATATATATATATAATATATAATATAGAATATATATGATAGATTTAGATTAGATGCCACGCAAACCTTATGTCCACCCCCTAATGAAAGTCCGGCCGACGCCCAGGCCATGAGAAGGGTAGTGGAATGAAAAATGTGAATTAAATAGCAGGAGGGTTTATTAGTTAAAATACCCGTATAAATACACTAGCTACCACAAACTAGTGTGATGAAAAAAATTAATATATAAAAGGGAAACCACCAATCAAAAAATTAAAAAACTATTAAAATTAAGATATAATAAGTATAAAAATAAAAGAATAAAAATAATAATATAAATTAATGTAGGAATAATATAATTTGAGCAAACAATGTTAAAGATATTAATTCGGGAGTACTTTTGACCGAAAGAAGTAATTAGTCTATGTTCCTTAAAGCGATATATAAGTATTATTACTTAAATCATAATATTTTACGAATATAATTAATGTACGTTTAATATATCGAACGAATGTGTAGACAGACTTATATATAAGTATCCCACATTGAACAGAATTTTTTGAAAAAGAGAATAATCTTGCAAATCATTGAATCTGGGAGAAATTGTACACTATTTAGTTTAAGTTATGGAACTAAGTAGAGATTAAGGATAAAGTTATAATGATACGATGATATAAGAAGTGATATGAATTTTATGTAAGTATGTAGATAAAGAAAGTTCGTAAAGATTATAAGAATGTATATAAATTAGAATATAATTGGTGAAGACAAGAAAAAATTAATAGATTAAATAATTGAAAATAACAAGATTTACATTATGATAAATTTGAGTTTTTGAATAAACGTTCAATAGAAAGGAGGACCCCAATTGCGTTGAGTACACCAGGTGTGTAGAGATACCTTAGTGAACACACACAGAGTGGATTGAGCGAAGTCAAGGTAGATCAGAAAAAACTATCTGTTAAAAGTAATATCCCTCTATAATATTAGTATCCCAGGGGCGCGCGTGAAAATAAAAAGGACATAGCGAAAGGACGCGGGTACAAATTTAGTAAAACAGGAGTAGTAACTGCGTGTCATAACCAAAACCGAAAATAAGTGGAGGAAAAGCTAAACTGGAGCGTAGATGGCGAGAGTGATCCGCTGGAGAGATCACTCAGCCGGCGCGATACAATAACGATGAAAAGTAATGAAAAGGTAATATTGGAAAGAATAGGTGAGAATAAAGATGGCCCGGAATGAATACGTAAAATAGGTCATGTAATAAGAGACAGTGAGTGACATAAAAAATTATAGAGGAGGCCGCGTCAAATGCATAAGGTAGGAAAAACTGAATCAGGATGATAATATAGAGGAAAAAGGGAAATAAGAAGAATAAATAAAATAAAATAGTCTTGAATTAAACTACTAACCTAAGCCCAGATAAATAATAAAAGAAATCAGAATGAATACTAATGTGGAGAAGTTGTAGGTAGATCATAGCTCTTTAGAACCTGAATCTGCATAACGAAATGATGCAGTAGGCTAACACAATTAATTTTCGATTTCCGATAGGTCGTAGAAATAAAAACGGTCATATCTACAAGATAGATTTGAGTACATTAGTTTCTTAGGAAGAAGAAGTAAAGTATTAGAACTCAGCGGATAGGAAATTATATTCAGAATGAATAATGAATACAAGAAATAAGATTGATAAGTAAATATTAAATTATAAATACACTATATACATATATTTATTAATTGATATTGGTGTTAAGCTTAAGAAAAGACATTAAACTTAAGCATAGAGTTATATTGGGATCTACGTGATTACAGATGCAAACGTGAAGACAAATTATATACCATACTATATGAGATAGGTTAATAGATATAGTGATTAAGAGAGAATTGAACGGATCGGGCAAATAATGTAAAATAGGGAATAATTTGGGTTATAATTTCCTCTAAGTGTTTCCTTGTCAACTAGAACAAATTCTATCTGATAATGTATTATGGGTCTCTAGCCTACTTAATGTGGTAACATAGCAAGTTTTATTAAAAGACTTTTGCAACATCATTGTTATAAAAAGAAAATTGATGAATCGCTTGTATTGCGTCACAGATATTATCGCTAATACTTACAGTGCGTGGATCTTTCACTGTGTGAGTCCTTTATAAACTGAAAAAGATATTATTCCCAAGTACATCCACTTTTCCTATATTGCCTCCCAGTATATCTTATAATCTTTGACATCTAAGCGGAGACTGCTGTTGCGTTGACAGTTATTATAGAATTTCTCAGAATTTTTTTAATTCTTGATGGTAAGAATGTAGTAATCTTTTTAAGGTTTTTTGTTCCTATAGTATTACTTAGATTTTATGCAGGCATTAAACTACTTTTTTAATGTAATATATATGGTGTAGCTCATTGTCATATAATCACTTAAGTTCGTAAGACTGAGAGCTGTATTTATATTGGTCAAATGATTACCATATAAGTTTTCTAACTTATTTTATTTATTTGATGTCTTATTGGTTGACGTACATTGATAAGTGTGTAGGTATGCATATAATAGTGTGGCTTATATGTATTTTTTAGAGTTGATTTGAGTATACAGTAAGTTATTATCGTAATATTTCTTAGTTGATGAAGCATTATATAACAAGAAGTCTTTCCAAATTGAGTTTAGTAACTATAATAGTGAATTAAAATAAGGATTTTTATATAATTAATTAGTATATATTTTATATATTATAAGATATATTTAAATATTAATATAATATATAATAATATATTATGGATGGTTATTATGTAATAAATTAACTATAACCTTTATCTAACTTGTAGTTTCATTATTGAGATTTTGTTAAACAATTAGAATAATATTATATATGATAATATTATAATATCTTACCAAACAAGCTTCTAATAGAGTTAACTTAATCAAAGTTCTAAATTAAATTAATATTAATAAATATAAATTATAATATAATATGATTAAATATTATAATATGTTCAATATTATATCTTAATTTAAATTTTATACTATTTAATAAAGTATAAAATTATAAAGTAAATTATTTAATAGACGAGTGTATATCATTATATTTATAGTATATTCTAAGGTACTCTTATCATGTATCACACTTTATAAACCTATGCCTTATCATATAAAGCTATTCTTCTATATATATACGGAGCTAAACCACATGTATATAAGAAGGATGAACAGCACTCACGGGAATGATCAGAGTATTTAATCTGACATATAATGAATAAGTGAATATACCTCAATAGGAGGAGACTATTACTGAATACATAAAGATTGTGAGTGACGTATCGCATGCATATGCTTTAGATGAATTATGGTCATTAGTACAGAATATGTGATAATTGTAATAAAAAATTAACTATGTTTATTTTTAATTATTATTTCGTGTCATATGAGTAGTGATCACAACATACTTAGACAGGTTTTGGTCAAGGGAAAGTTCTAGAATTAACCAGTATAATCTTGTTACAGATATCTAGCGATTTATATAAAATATTTAACTTTTAGGATGGGTCTTACTGTAAACCGACGGGTAAAACTAGAAGGGGGGACGTAATTGCTCTATAATACATATCTGATAGTAGCGATTAGTGAAAGATGTATAGGGCTCGGAAATGAGGTATACTGATGGAACTACCTACGCCCTGAACACCCCTAAATATATGATCACTATAAGATACTGACTTGGGTGAGGAGATATATACTTTAGATATTATATAATATTATATATATATAATATTAAGATAAACATTGAATATTGTTAATAATAATTTATTATATATATTTAGCAGTATCTTACATATAATAAATATATTATATTAATATTATTATATTGGTATTATGGAACAAAGTTGGATTAGGTAGTGACACTACGGTAAACACGGTTGTAGATTCGGATTTTAAAATATATAACTTAATGCTATCAAAGTTACATCCTACTAATTGGTACATTATAGGTGAAGAAGAACTGCATAGGGTTTCAAATGCAAAAATACTCTGAATAATATTTGATGAAAAACTGACAATAGTATCGAAAATAAAATAAGTGAAAAATATTCCGTATACCGATATTCTCTGAGTTTATAGTAAGCCGATATAATACGAATATTTTGTCTCATGATTTGTTTTATATACATTTAATGTAGGAGGGAATCGTAGACCTTACGAGAGAGTGATAACTGACAGGCAGGGGAGATTGGATTAAGTCACTCCCCAGTCGTAATTAACCGGACGTATTTTTAGATGAGGATAGAAAAGGCAGAGTATGAGAAG
>JABUQX010135521.1:7500-10000 GCA_015478945.1 Trachelipus rathkii
AGTATTTCTTTCTACAGAAGAAATATTCTTTAATATTAATTATTTTGGAATAAAACAAAACTATTGAATTGATTATAGTACCAAGCTTTCGTCCGTATACTTAGAACATTTTCAAGGAATAATTTTGTTTTTTTAGATTTTAACAATTTTGATAATATAAATATTGTTTAAACTAATAACAAAAATAAATAAACAAAATTAATAATTTTAAAAGTTAGAAAAGTTAACCTACGTTGACTTTTTGTTATTTAAATATGTTTAAAAAATTAGACATTTCATTATATTTGATGTTTATTACTGGTTTATGTTTCCTTAAGAGCAATGATTCCCCGAGGCGCAATTCATAAAAATCATTCTTTCTTGTTATGATGGAAAAGTTTTCTTTTATTTTGTTATCGGGATTTTTTGTGATGTTCTTCTTTAAAATGTTGAAATACTTTACTCGGCTTATACTTATGTTGCGACATTCTCATGTTGAGGGTATTCGTTATATCCGATGTAGAGAGTTACATGCTTATGTTTTGGTTATTATGTATTATTATTATTATTATTATTATTATTATTATTATTATTATTATTATTATTATTATTATTATTATTATTATTATTATTATTTATTATGATTATTATTATTATTATTATTATTATTATTATTATTATTATTATTTTATTATTATTATTATTATTATTATTATTATTATTATTATTATTATTATTATTATTATTATTATTATTATTATTATTATTATTATTATTATTATTATTATTATTATTATTATTATTATTATTATTATTATTATTATTATTATTATCATTATTATTATTTGCAAGTTCTTTCTATTCTTTAAATAAATTCTTTATTTTCAGAAGAAAATTTATTCTAGAATAAAAAGAAGTTAAAGCCTTTAATATTGTACCAATATTTCGCCTGTATACTTCAGGCATGATCACGGTTAACTAACTATTATTTATAATGCAGCTTACAAAAATAAATTTCTAAATATAAAAAAATCTAAAATTATTTTACATTAATTGTGAAGTTTAAAAAATAATTTTGATGAAAAATCAAAAAAGCTTACATTATTTTGCAAATACAGCTATTATCATGGATACTAGGTGTACCTGCAAAACACTCAAATATTCAAAAAACATTCAAGCATTCATTCATTTCATTAAATTTCACATTGATATCCGGCTTATTATTATTATTATTATTATTATTATTATTATTATTATTATTATTATTATTATTATTATTATTATTATTATTATTATTATTATTATTATTATTATTATTATTATTATTATTATTATTATTATTATTATTATTATTATTATTATTATTATTACTTATTATTATTATTATTATTTATTATTATTATTATTATTATTATTATTATTATTATTATTATTATTATTATTATTATTATTATTATAATTATTATTATTATTATTATTATTATTATTATTATTATTATTATTATTATTATTATTATTAGTAGTAGTAGTAGTAGTAGTAGTAGTGGTAGTAGTAGTAAAAGTAGTAGTAGTAGTAGTAGTAGTAGTAGTAGTAGTAGTAGTAGTAGTAGTAGTAGTAATAGTACTGTTATTATACATTTACTGTTACTTGCAGTTTATTAATAGTTCTTTTATATTCATATTTTTATTCATAGAATTTATTAATTCCTTTATTATTACTTTCATAATCATCATTAATACTGCTGATACTAATATTAATATATTGTTTATAATATAATTAGGAATATTATTAACTATTACGATAATTATTACGATAAGTATTATGATTTCGTCCAAAAGGACGCAAAACTGTGCTGCAAATAGCAGCCACTTTGCGAGAGTTATAAATTCATTATATATTTAGCTTTCTGTGTAGCAATTATACAGGCATATATTGTACAATATTATTTATGTAAATTATTTTTATTTTTATTGATAAACTAAATAATAGTATAATCTTTTCAAAAATTATATTTCTAGAATAAAATAAAATAGATAAATTGACACACTTCAAGATTTAAATTTATTATTTAAAATATATTAAAAACTATTATTATTTATTTCAAGTAAATAATCAAATTTTATGATGAGGTTCAAAACTGGTAAAGAGAAATTAATGTCGAGTGGATACGGAATAATGATGCTAATTAGGGTCAGTCTGACACGTGTTGAAACAGGACCACCCTTTCATTAATTATGTCAGAAGTCGTCAAAGCTCTCGCGTGTTTAAAATTCTCTCTCTCTCTCTCTCTCTCTCTCTCTCTCTCTCTATATATATATATATATATATATATATATATATATATATATATATATATTATTTACCATCTTTCTTTCTTTATTTCTGCATATATATATATATATATATATATATATATATATATATATATATATATATATATATATATATATATATATATATATATATATATATATATATATATATATATATATATATATATATATTATAATTATTTTTATA
>JABUQX010135521.1:15000-17060 GCA_015478945.1 Trachelipus rathkii
TTACGGAGGACCGTCTCAACTGTATGAGCTTCCTTTTCTAAAACTGCTATTAATAGATCAAAATCATAGTAAACGTTACGGCTTGCAGCCTAAATATCCTAAGACAAACTCGGTTAAAGAGCTTCGAAGGGGGAATACCGGGGAATAATTTTCACCCAATCGAGTAACTTCCCTTAAAAGGACCTAACCTTTTGAGTGTGGAAATTTAATCATCTGACAGGGAGATGAACCATCTTCAGTCTTTTAGGGATAATAACATTTAACCACCCATGATTTAAATCTATTATATATATATACATTCTAACTGTCATCTTCCCTTTTCATTATGGATTAAAAACGGAAAACGATTAGCGGACAAACTGGTCGGCTAGAATGGGGCTTAAAATAAACAAACTTTATTGTTCCCTTTTCATTATAGATTAAAAACGGAAAACGATTAGCGGACAAACTGGTCGGCTAAAATGGGGCTTAAAATAAACAAACTTTATTGTTAAAAAACTTGTGGCTTTCCACTCCCAAACTATCTATTTTGGGCCGAGCTTCTTACTCGTGGCACTGTCGCCTAGCTCATTCTAAACTGTCATCTTCCCTTTTCATTATGGATTAAAAACGGAAAACGATTAGCGGACAACTGGTCGGCTAAAAATTGGGCTTAAAATAAACAAACTTTATTGTTAAAAAACTGGTGGCTTTCCACTCAGACTCTCTAGGCTGTAGGCTCTGTCGCCTATATATTCTTAAACTTAAGCACTGTTGCTTATATAACGAGGTTTCCGGATGCACTGCCGGGAGCCTCCTTCGATTTATTTTCTAATTAAATCGGACTCTTGCTTGGCCAGACTTCATTCACTCGAATGTCAGTCTTGGGCCTGAAAACATTCTTTCGTAGATTGCTTGTTCGTCTTCTTCTTCTTCTTCTTCGCTAGGGTCTGTCTCTATTACACCGCTGTCGGTTACATAGACCCTCGCTGTTTTTATTTCTTCTGGGAGATTCTCGTGATTCTTCCTTGATGCTTTCCTATACCTTTCAAAATCTTCTGGGCCTTTGAACGGAATAACCATTTGGTCTACGTCTGGAGAAGGTCTCCATGGAGGGGCATTTTTACAGGAGGCGGTGGATTTTCTTTTATGGGGTTTTCGACAATAACGGCAGTATGGAGAATTCCACTTACAAGCCTTTCCTGAGTGTCCCACCGATTCACAATCGAAGCACCAGTCCTGTTCCTTCAACTCCTCTTCGGTCATTCTTTGAAAAAAACCTCCGTTTCTACGGGAGACAAATTCTGACTTGGCTTCTTTCTTCCCTTTCTCTTCAGATTTCTGCCTGTAAGAGGGCTTTTTCGACCTCCTTGGAGAATTACTATACTCGTTCGCTCTTTGGCCTGCTGGTCTTGTCGTTTTAGCTAAAAACACTCTGGCAAGTCTTTCTGCTCTGTCTGGTTTTCTCTGATTATCTTTTAATAAAGCCCTCGGGAAATTTTGTGCAAATTTTTCAACAGCTCCATCTATGGCTTGATATTGCATAAAAACTTTTAAAAATCTTCTTCTGAGTCTCTCAACCAATCTCGCTTCTATCTCTTACGTTTGCTCGTAATACTTTTGTTGTCACCAATGATATTTAGCCGGTGTTTTAGGTAAAAATCCTGCCTGTGGCATCTATCTCGCAAACTTTCACTTGGTACTTCCACAGGATATTCTTTAGTTCTATAATGAAAGCAGTAAATGTCATTTCCTTGTTTCTCTGATAGGACATAAATTGAAGTAAAAGATCAAAAATCGTGTCCTTACTGTCTGGTTGTAAAAAAATTCGTAACTGTAAGAGGAAATCTTCTAACCTTATACAACTAGAGAAAGTTGGGTCATGAAGCAAATAATCCCTGGCCTCGGACTCGAGCTTGAACGATATCATTGATTTAGCAAATAGTATCTTTCGATTTTCTGTTAGGGGGCCTAACATGCCTAATCGCTCATTAAGGGTCGATATGTATTCATTAAAGCTAAAGCCTTGCCAGGTCTTGGTGTTCAAATTCAAACCAAACAGCTTTAAATCCTCTGGCACC
>JABUQX010135522.1:0-22466 GCA_015478945.1 Trachelipus rathkii
TCACGAGTATTCTAGAATTTCTGAAAGATTGATAATTTACGAAAAAGAACCATATACAGTAAATAATTGAAAGGCCGATTCCTTACTGTTTAAAGGCGTTTTATATTTATTGATTTATAAGGATTCAAGAATTAGAAGAGACTGTGTGTCAGGAGCAGAGGAAAGTAACACAAATGTTAAAATTTCAAAGGATATGAGCATGCTTCAGAATGAGTTCTAATTGGAGAAGATTCTTTTGTAGACAAAGGCAAAAGATTCTGTGGGTAATTCCCATGTGGGCACATGCTCGGGAACGAAAAAGTCTAGTGGTGGATCCATATAGGAGCCTCGCCCACAACAAGGGCAGGTATACTTATAGACGCTCCGGACTCAAACAGTGCTAAGAAACGGTCTTTTTTATTTGAAAAATGAGCCAATTCTGAAAGTTAGTCAGAATAATATCGAAGAGTATATGAAGGAACGAGTGATTAAGAGAGGTCTCAGTTCCTTTTTAAGTGCAACAGAGGTAGCCGAACAAAAGAAAAAATATCTTTTTTTTTTAAAACAGTGTGGGTCAGTTGTTTGGGTTGATAAATATTTTGAAGAAACCTTCTAATGAGTTTACAAATCAAGTTCAAGAGGAAGTTACTGTTAAGGAAGCATTTGTTAAGAAACTAAAATTTTTTATGTAGAGATATATAATCTAAGCTTACTTTATAAGCTCTGTTGATAAGGGTATGGGCGGCATTGAGTTTAAACTTCATAGGTGTGAAACTATAAAAGTTGGTACCTTGATTAGTGAACATCACATGTTTTTTCTGTACTCTGATGTAAAAATTTTGAAGTCCCCTCTCTTTTTCAGTCTATCCAGAAAGGACAGAAGGTCATCATTCTGATGTTCCAAAGAGAATCTGATATTAGGGTGCACCTTATTGATGTAATTGCAGAACTCGACAGAGGGTCCAGAAATCTGTCAGAAAAATGCGTCATAACTATTTCTAAAGTTTGTTAGGTCTGAGCAGTCTAGCAGGAGATGTCCAGTGTAGTCAATTGTCAGGAAGGGAAATTTTTGACATTGGGGGATAGGGTATGTTATAAATTATATATTTATATTCTTGAAGGGAGGGGTAGTGCCCAGAGCGTAAACCGGACAACATTACTCTGGTTTGACGATGCAAAGTTTCCTCTGGGAGGCATATTTCGGGCGTTCGTGCCTGGAGTATGGTGTTATTTGGGCATGCGGAGATCGTTCTTTGGATTAACTGATTGTGGATGTGGGAGTGAGTTAGGGAGAGTGTTGCAAATCTGAGTAGTACAAAGCTGGTGTGGTCTTTTTCTTTCTCGATGGAAGGGGCCTCTGTATTGTGTGTAATGTAGGGGGGGTCTTCTATTAAAAGTGACTTGCTGTATAATTGGCAGCCCATCATGTCGAGATGGGCACTTACTGGAAGAATGTTTGTTTCGGCAAGTAAGTGATGAATGGGATTGGAGGGAAGACAGGTTATTATTATTCTAATAGCTTTGTTTTGCATTACTTCTAGTTTTTGCTTATTGAACTGTGATATTGCTGGCGCCCAGGTTGGTAATGCATAGTTTAAAAAGAGACGGAGGTAATGCCTTTATCCTATTAAGAGAGTTTCTTTATTTTGGCCATAAATTTGTTCCAATTAATGAATTCATTGCGTTTAATTTATTTGGGGCTCTGGATGTAATATTGTTTATGTGGGAGTAAATGTCACATGTATTGAACCCAGATAGTGAGATGTTTGTTAAGAGAAAGTCTAATGTTAGATTCCCTTTTATCGGATGTAAGTAGTGTGACTGAGGATTTTGATGGGGAGACAATTTAAATATATATATATATATATATATATATATATATATATATATATATATATATATATATATATATATATATATATATATATATATATATATATATATATATATATAACTATAAAGAGTTATATATATATATATATATTATATATATATATATATCATTGCAATCATTCATTTATCTATATGTTTTTTTTATTTCAACTTTATATTATTTTAACTTTTCTATTAATTTACTATAATAATTATTTTATGTATAAAAATTTTATCATTATATTGTAAGCCTTGAAAATGGGAAAGAAGGATTCTTAGTTGTCACTAAGGGCTAATAAATAATTAAAATGTTCAAATTACTTTTGCTATACCTGCTTTTATATATATATATATATATATATATATATATATATCAATATATATATATATATATATAATATATATATATATATATATATATATATATATATATATATATATATATATATATATATATATTTATCTATATCTATATTCCCACGGCTACTACATCAACTCTCCCCTTTATCTTGTTTTCTTCTCATTTATTTTTATTTTATTGATGTTTTTTTCATATCTTTTTATTTTTTTATTCATTTTTTGTAAAGTAAATTTGAGACATTGTTGTGTGTTTCATATTTATAACTTAATTAATATGAATTGCTTATTCATCATTTATGAAGTTTTATAAGGTAATATATATATATATATAGCAAAGAAAGAGATATATATATATATACATATATATATATATATATATATATATATATATATATATATATATATATATATATATATATATATATATATATATATATATATATATATATATATAAACCTCTTCTGTGGGAATCGAACCTGGGGCTGCCCTTGAGGATGTTAAACTAGTGCTCCGACCACTGGACCGCGATGAGCTAAAAGGAAACAACTTTGGAAGAATACTTACATCCCAAAGGACTTTTAATGATTTACCTTTTGGGAATTCTCAAGCTCGCACTCGGGTCAAGGTTTAAATTTAAAAAAAAAAAAAAAAAACTAATTTCAATTATTTGTAATATCAAAAAAATCCGAACATAAATAAGCTAATATTTACCGACAAAAAAGGCCTTGAAAGGCAAATTTTTATATTTTTGATATGAAGAAATTTGAAAATTTTTCTTATGTCTCTACTTTCTACTTACATTATTATTTTGAAACAATAAATAATGAGTAAGGTTTTATTTTATAATTTCCTAAAAGTAATTGTGATTAATCTTTTCCTTTTGTTGTAAAAAGTGATAAACAGACGACGAATAGCTGCCTTTTTTAAATCTTATCATTGAATTTTGTAGCACCTACTATCATTATTATCAAAGAGGAGGTACAGCGAGATAGTTTGTTTTTATTACTTTTAGCATGTCTGAAATGGAAAAGATTAAAGATTTAATATTAAATCTCACAGCAGCTATATTAATATTTATCGTTATATAGGTCTTTACAAAATAACTGTTACCGTATCACAGCACTGGTATAAAGACTCTTACTATACAATATATGTAAGCAGTGTTTGCAAGCTACACCAAACGATGCACATTTTGTAAATTTTATTACAGAGAGGTGGATTTTATAGGCTAAGAGCTTTAGCCTTTCGTTCAGATAAATAAAAAGCGTCTACCATGCTATCATAAGCTTACAGTTAGAACATTTGACTAGTATGAGAGACTTTTAAACCCTGATTAAATATTATTCTACCAGATTCTTCAAGTTTCGGACCCTAGTTTTGGATATCTGCTTTTCCTTTAACTAAAGTGTCTTACAAACGTTCTTTTTCATGGTTATCTGATAATGCTATGTAGTCCATGAAAGTTGCAAGGTGGCAAAAATCCTAATCGTATAGTAATAAAAAAAATTGCAATCTTAAAAGAAAAGATGATATATTTATTTTTTGCTGAATATTTCATTTCATAAGAGAGTATATAGCATATATATATTATTGCTATTATTATTATTATTATTATTATTATTATTATTATTATTATTATATATATATATAGAGTTATATATATATATAGTTATATATGTTATATATATATATTATTATACATAAACATATATATATATTATTTATTATATTATTATATATATATATTATGTTATTATTATATATATATATATATATATTATTATTATTATTATTATATTATATATATATTATTATTAATGCTATTATATATATATATATAAATATATATATATATATATATATTACATATTCTTTATATATATATATATATATTATTATTATTATATTATTATTATTATTATTATTATTATTATTATTAAGTTATTATTATTATTATTATTATATATATATATATATATATACATATATACATATTAATTCTTTTCTCGTTTTTCGCTGTCGTTGTCTTCCTCCTTCTAGCCATCTAGGGCCGCCCTCATACTTGGCACCCTAGCTGCCTAGTGGTTAAGAGGGTCTGCAAATAGTAACTAAAAATTGCAATGTTAAAAGATAAAATTATAATTTTATTTTTGCTGAATATTTCATTTCATAAGTCATTTTATCAAAATTTGGGTTTAATTCAAAATATTTAGTAAAAACGTTGCAATATTTTCTTCTTTTTAACATTTTTAAAGAAGTAAGACTGAAAAAATATATGTAGTACGATTTAATTTATTGAAGTATCGATATACAATATATCGATGTTCTAATTTTCAAATTACATATTCCCATTTAAAAATTTTTAAATAAAAGTTCTTACCTCAGGGGCTACGAACTATTCCAGGAAGGATTTGTAAGATTGAGAGATTAAAACAACGAATTCAAATACACGAGTTTATCACTTACCATATCCCCAGTGATCAATCTTAAACTTAGTATTACTAGATATTTTTTTAATGTCATCAGTTATATGTGGATAAAACTAATTTTAAATTTCTATAAAATCATTTTGATTTCTCTATCCAAAAAACTTCTCATATTATCTCTGAACTGTGTTACGGAAATAATGGATGTTTCAGTTCAGTGACTATGACAGGAGTAGTTCTTGTGTTCGGTGACTTTTTTATTTTATCCTGTAGGAAAAGTATGACATTGAATTTTTATTTAATTTTATGGACCTAAACAAGGAGTTAAAGGAAAATTAATAAAAATATAAATATTATTAATGAGGTTTCAGCTATGTTTTAAATTTATCATTCAAAGAAATGTTGACTGTTATGAGAAGTTGACATTGACTATTAACATCCCCATGGGGGATGCTGGCCCCCTCAAACATTGAAGAGAGGAGGAGAAGGGATGAAACTTGGTATACAGCCTTCCTTAGGTTAGTAGTTCTTTGTGGAGTTCGGGGTTAAAAATGCTGCGAGTGCCTCGGTAGGGCCACAAAACTGAAATATTATTTACATATGATATACAAACCGAAAAACTGGCATAACAAACCTTTTACGATGTATCTTGTATCCTTGTATCTTAAGATGTAACCGAGATAGAAATGACCGAGTGAGACAATCGAGACACCACCCAGAGTTTAGTGGTAGTGCTCACAACTTTAGTATATTTTACGATAAGATACGATGAAGATTTTGATTATACATCTTTCTTAGGATGTAACATCGGTTACAGAAAAAAAAGTTTTAAAAAATTATAAAAAATAAAAATTATATTAAATTTAAAAAAATATAATTTGTGTAAATAAATAAATATCTTTTTAGTTCTTTTTAAGTTTTTTTAACTATAAAAAAGTTACGTTTTACAGTAAACCACCCTCCCTAGCTCCCATCCTCCAGCCATCAGGCCTTCCAAGCCACCTCAGCACTCCCCAGTCCTCCCCAGCCCCAGCCTCCCCCACGCCTCAACCTCTTCCTAGCCTTCGACATACCCTCGCCACCTTAATGAAATTCTATGATACCATATGAATCTATTCGAGCTATTCTGATTCTAGGTCATATCTGTATAACATAACATATAACTTTATTATTTATTATTTTTGTTTTATCTATGCTTTAAGAAAAAACATTTTATGTTCTTACTAAAATTTACCCCTTTTTCCAATTTAAACGTAGATTTCGTGTTTTTGACATCCAACTATATAGGGTATAATACAGTGGATACGCAGTAATTTCGATACCACTGCTCCCGCCCACCTCTCTCCCCTAACCCAAGATTGATATCTACTTGGATATCATTGATTATTGATGCTAATTGATTAGTCAATATTGCGAGTATCTTGACTAAACGTAACAAAGTCATCACATCAATAAAGCTAACATATTTCATAACCTGAACTCTCTATGATGACAAACCATACATTCTTCACACGATACCTGCTACCATATAACAAAGTTCCATACTTAACAACAGTAATGTAACTAACATTGCAATAAAACGTACCCTATTCACACTTTTTTTCACACATATCTTTTAACATATCACGGTTATTTTTTTCATAACTGATCGATATTCTAAGCAAAAAGTATCATTAGCCTTTACTCTAAGCATCATATCGTACCATACGAATATATGCCAACGTACAAAGTTTTAAATCTTCAGGCATTAAGATAATGGAGTTAGAGAATATATATGTACAACGACATGAACGCTAACATAACCTTAAGCAACGAAATAACAGCTAACATTAACTAAGAGTTCAATTAGTTATCACAGTAAAGTATATCTATACTAAGAGTCAAATCGAACGTCCCCTTTCATAATCTTTTTTCTTTTTGTTTAAAAATAACTTTTATTTATTATTAATTTAATTTATTTAAACTTTTTGTTTTTAAAAAACTTTTATTTATTTATTTATATTTTATAACATACATTTAAAACTTTTTGAATTTAAAAATTTTTATTTATTTTTAATTCTTACTCTTCTTTAAAATTTTAATTAAATTTAAAACAAACTTTTTAATTTTTTCAAACATATTTAATACTTTTTTGTTTTTAACTAAAAATTTTTATTTCTTTTTAAGTTATAACGTAAAAATTATCATTTTTACATACACTAACTAACAGTAAACAGTAATTATCAGTAAAAGTCAAACCCTACATACGCTTCCACCCTCGCTATACGATTCTATTGATCTATAGCAGATTTTTTATCTCGTTAGAGTTAAACTATGAGCATTGTACAAACTATCTTACCACAAACAATTTTATAAACACAACTTTACAACAGTCCGAGCACCACATAGCCTATCTAACCACAGTTCCATCGTAGGAGACGTAACCACGAGCTCATTTCATATTTTTACATTAATTTTCAATTGTGATTAAAAACATTACCTAAAATATATACAGTTTTATTTATAATATATTAATGTTTTCAATCATAGGACATAGGATTCTGTATATAATTGAGCAAGTTTCTAGATATTATTTCTCCACAGAGAGATTCATCACTTACTATATGACTGAAATGTAGTAAAATACAGCCTCAGGTCACTAAATACCATTCTTTTCTGTATATTTTTTGGTTCAATCCGCGCTCCAGTCTTGCCTCTAGCTCAGAAGAGAAGTATAATCCTATCCAAAACCTGGTACCCCACACCACACCTTCCACCACTTCACCCCCCAACTTCTTATTTTTTTCCGTTACGTGAATAACGTAAGCCGCTTAGATGAGGTTACATGACCCCACCATTCCCCATTTGGGGGGGTTAATGCATGCTCTCACTCACCATGTAATTCATTGAATATGAAGGATGAAACTTGGTAATAATTTATACCAGCCTTCTTTCGTTGTTATTGTGCCGGCCGGGATATGCTCCTGGTACTGGCCCCTCCAAACCTGAAATATTCAACTAGAGCACCAGAGAAATAGAGCATACCAACCTTTCTCTACGATGTATCTTAGGTGTGATAACCGAGGATAATGACCGAGTGGACCCCATTTGGGGGATTGACAGACCAAACTGCATTTTGGAACTGTTAGAGTGATGAAACTCGTACGTTGTCAACCTTCCGAGTATCTTAGATGGGCGGGTAGCCTGGGGTAAAATGACTGAAGGTCAACCAGATGGTGGTACTGATCCCACATCTGAAATATTTTGAGATAGAAACAAAAGCTTGGTATACACCTTACTTCGTTGTATCGTTAGATGTAATCCGAGAAATAGAAATGACCGAGGAGACCTCCATTTGGGGGTTGATAGTCCTCAGACCTGAAAATATTGACATATGAGTGATGAAATCTTCGGTACACAAACTTCTGAGGTGTACTTCGACATCAGAGAGTAATAATATAACCTAGGGGCCCCCAGAGGGGGTAAATCTGGACCCACCGATTTAGGAGCACGTAGAATGTTGAAACCTTTGGTATTCATCTATAGGTTATCCTTGGTGCTGCCTTTGAAGTTAAATGCCGGCTACACTACCCCAGTAACCTCGGTGGACGATCTGAACCATTGTATTCACATATGAAAACGATGATCTTATCATTTTGATTAACATCGATACAGAAAAAAAAGTTAAAAATTAAAAAAATAAAAAATTAAGGATATTTTATATAATTTTAATATAAATATTTTTATTTCTTTTTAAGTTTATAACTTATATAGGTATTTTATACATAAATCCACCCTCCTAGTCCTCCCAACCCTCCCCTAAGCCTCCTAAATTTCCTCTCCACGGCCTCTCCCAGCCACCTCATGCTTCTTCCAGCGTCCCCACCTCCTCCCTAGCTCCCCACCCCCCTTCAAACCTCCCTAGCCTCACAACTCCTTGCTCCACCCTATTGATCTAATTGATCCTTGATCATTCGAGCTATAACGTGGTTTACAGGGGAGGAGGTCATAATATTAAATAACACAAACTTTTATTAATTCTCGCCTCCCCCGCTTTTAACAGTGGGCCTACCTTAACTAAGCTAAAACTTCCTTTTATATTTATAACGTTAAAAAATTTTGTGTTTTACATACCCTATATAGGTAATTATCATGTGGAACCAGTAATTCGACCCCAAAAATTAGCTCCCTCCCCATTACCCCCTCCCGTCCTAACTCCAAAATCTGATTCTCTTATTGGGTATGAATTTTAATTGGATCTATTGATTATCAATAGTTGCGAGTATCATTTTGTTCTAAACATTAGGCATAATATTAAATAAGTTTTTTTATATTCCGACCTCTCGTTTATATTGCTGATACTAAATAAAAAGTTTCACTTATCTCATATATTAATAGATAAACATATTTCATAACCGTGAACTATAGAATATAAATGTACAACGACAAAACCTTAACATTTGTTATAACACAATAAACTACAAAAATCACAAAGTTCCAATTACGTTAAACGACAAGTGAGTCTCTACTTACATCTTCAAAACATATTATGCTCTTATCGATAGAACATTATTATTTTACCTTACCGATATGTAACATTTAAACTATCAAAAATATATCATATTGCCTAATCTAATCTATCATACTGTAATTCAACGTAATATATGCTATACGTACAAATTTTTCACATCAAACAAAATTTAAAAAAACATAACCTGAAACTAAGAATATAATGTGCAACGACAAAAATAACACATCTTAAACATACGAATAAACCAATTAACTTTTTAACAAAGTTCCATACTTACATCAGTAAAGTAGCTGAACATCGCAACAATACGTACCCTATTCACACTTTTCAAACATATCTCCAACATATTATTATATTTACATTAACCATAGTAACATTTAACAAAAATTTATCATAATCTAATCTAATTATCATACTACTGATCAACGAATGCATGCTAACGTGCAACAAAGTTTTCACAATTAATAAATCTAACATATATCATAACCTGAACTTAAGAATATAATGTTAACAAACGACAAAACCTAAACATACCTAAACACGAATAAACGCACTTAGCATTAAAAAAGTTTCCATATCTTAAGCTAACATTAAAGTGACCTACTCACACTTTTTCTAACATATCTCTAATCGATATTCATTTATTTAATTTTTACATTACGACATAGTTACCTAATTTAAACAAAAATTTTATCATTGAACCTAACTCTAATTATTCACATCTGACCAGTGAATATTATGCTAACGTAACAAAGTTCTTACATCAATAAAGCTAACAATTATCATAACCGTAGAACCTCAGAATATTAACTTATACTGCGACAAAAACCTCACATATTTTAACGGCAACGAATAATACAGCTACATTACAAGTTCCATATCTTAACACATGTAAAGAGACTAACATTGCAATAAAACGTGCCCTTTTCAGGTATTTTTTCAATACATATCTCTAATATATGGAGATATTTTTAACTAACCCGCGTAACATTTAACAAAAATTTAATCATTACTTGGACCTAACTAACACATACTGACCAACGAATATATGCCAACGTAACAAAGCTTTCACATCAATAAAGCTAACATATCTAACCTGATGTAACAATGATTATAATGTACAAAGCCAAAACCTAACATATCTTAACCACGAAGTAAACCGTTACCATTAAACAATAGTTCCCATACTTTAACAACAGTTAAAGGTAACTAACAATTGCAAACAAATACGTACCCTTATTCAGCACTTTTTCAAAACATATCTTTAACATATCAACGGTTATTTTTATTAATCATAGTAACATTTAACAAAAAATGTATCTATTACCTTTATAAAATTTCTAAGCATCATACTTACCAACGAATATATATGCTAACGTAACAAAGTTTTTACTTATCAACATTAGAATATATGGACTTTAAGAAATAATAGTACCAACTGACCAGGAACTTAACATACCTTTAAGCAACTGAATAACGCTAACATTAACAAAGTTCAATAAGTTTAACAACAGTTATATGTAACTAACAAGGCAACAGATAAACGTCCCCCTTTCAATCTTTTTTTTTTTTTTTTAAAAAACTTTTATTTATTTGTTAATTTTTATTTTAATTAAAATACTTTTTTGTTATAAAATAAATTGCTCTATTTTTTTAATTTTTTATTCTTCTTTAAAACTTTTTGTTTTAAAAATTTTTTATTTATTTTTAAGTTTTTATACTGTCGTTTTATCGCTTTTTTGATTTATTTTTACAACAAATCTTTTAATTTTTCAACTTTATTTCTTTAAGAAATCTTTTGTTTTTACTAAAAATTTTTATTCTTTTTTTAATTGATTTAACAATAAAGAAATTTTATCATTTTTTACATTGTATCTAAACAGTAAAACAGTAAATCAGTAAATCAAAACCACATACCCCTACCCTCCTAACGTATCCAATTTGATCTATTAACAAGTATTTATCTCATCGGTAGAGTTATAATGAGCAATGACATACTTAACACACTTTCAAAGCCGCACGTAATTATAACAGCAAGCTAACTAACATCGTTAACAATCAAAGTTCATATAGTTGGGGAAGTAAACAAGTTTCATTTTTAATAACAATATATAATTTTCAATGAAAAAGTATTAAATAAATACATAAAAAAGTTTTAAATATTGTTATTTATAATTATTAATTGCGGTTTTACTCAGAGGACATTAGATTTATTTCTGTAATTAAACTTGGGAGCAAGTTCTATAGTGTCTCCAAGATTCCACACGCATATGAAATGATGTAAGGTATAGAATAGCAGGCCGCAGCGACTTAAATCTTTTTCATTATTTCTGTATATTTTTGAGTTCGAATCTAGGGCTGCTGCGAGCGTCGCTCTATGGCCAGAGAGATAGGTAAATGCCTATGTTCATGGCTGGTTTGGCGCCGATGTGAGAGCTGACGACTCGCTTGTAGGGATTCGGTCATTAGGAGGACGCGGAGTAGGAGGGGTGCGAACTCGAGTTTCAGTGTATAAAGGTGTCATTAGAGAGGTACATCGTAGTGGAGCTTAAGTTTGGGAAATCCTTCGAGTATGTTCAGCCGGGTCCTGTAGAAGTGACGTTAATCGGTATTTTCATTTTAGACCAAGGCTGTAACTGAGATTTTGCAGACTGATGAGAGTGAAACATATACACGTACGAACGAATGTGACAACATCGTTGGTTATACCATGTCAGTTGTGGGTGCGCACAATCAATGACTTGTAAACATATAAGTCGCGTGGAAACAGACATCATGTAATTTTCTATTTAGTATGCTCTCTAACTTTGGGGCAGTGGCTGTCACTCTCTGAGAGTAGATATGTTGTGGACGCGAGAGGATGCAGCGCATGTCAGCGAGACATACTTTAGCATTTGCCGGCAGAGCTTCCAGCGGGGGATGCGATAATCTTGGAGGAATTCTGGCACGAAACGAATAAAGGGTCTATACTTGTCACTCCGATAGATGGAAATAGGGGTGGTTCATAGGTAGGGCGATAAGGGGGGGTGTTTTCGCTTTCGCCTTCGTTTGGGTTTAGGCGAAAAAAATATAAATGTACACACGTGAGGTATTATTACTGGAAGAGTTCTCGTGAGAAGGGATATCGGACGTTAACTGGATGCTAGCAGCAGAATTGAGAGGTCTTTTTGACATCAGCGAAAAGCGAAAGAGATGTGCTTACTGAACGGGAAATTCGTAATGTATAGTGGTTTGGTGGGGCAGCATTTTATGGCCCGCATAAATGTAACCGAGATGACTTTCCTGGTCTCGACCTAAGTTCAGAAAGAAGTGGAGAATATAGTATTGAGACGAACGAACTCATTTATTCGGTTCAATCTAATAATTTCATGTAGAGGCTTTATACCCTATAGTCTTGTTTTCTAGGTTCGTGTTTTGGATTTATTTTCATATTCATGCTTTACATTCGATTGATCTTCTGTACGTATTTGTATTTCAAACCAAGGTTCTACTGAGCAATTCGTTTCACTTTTGATATGTATTTCCTGTTTCATAGAAGTTATCAGATACCAAGTCGATGTTTCATACTCGATCTACGTGCAAATTGATTATTCAACGGAGTATTTGTATTTCCTGTTTCTGTAGAGTTATCAGATACATTAGTTGAGAAATTGTTTCAACTCCTCCCCCTTTTCGAAACATTACGCAATGATATATGATTCTTTTATTTATACACCCGTAAAAGTAACTATACATAGAGCATACGAAAAGCCAGTGAACCTAATGGCAAAATTTGTCATAGCATATCTCTAATATAAAATGTTATTATTTTAGATTAACATGTGAAATATTTTAAAAACTTATCATAACCGTTGTCTATTATTCATCAATCCAATCGAATATTAGGCCTAACGTTAACAAGTTTCTACATTAATTAAAGCTCACATATAGCATCATCTGAAACTAAGAATATAATCCACACAAGACAACCAAACACCTATAAACATGAATAACTGTTAACGTAATAATATGTTCAACATTTTCACACTTAATAACAGTAAACTAACATAACATACAAAAACGTAACCTATTCCACATTTTCTGAAGCATATCTCTAACATAACAATGTAATTTTACATTAAAATGGTAATATTAAACAAAAAATTATCATAAACAGGGGCTAATTATTCATACTTGATCAACGAATAACGCTTATACGTAATATAAGTTTTCTAACATCAATAAAGCTAACATAGCCATAACATGATATAAGAAAATAATGTACAAACGACAACCTATCATCAACTTATCGCATATGATAAACTGTTACATTAACAAAGTTCCAACACTTAACACCGAGTATCAGTAACTAACATTGCGACCGCATAACGTAACTAATGTGTCATTTACTTTTTCAGCAATATCTCTAACATAATTTAACGTTAGATTGTTACATTGAACACTTTAGTAGATGTAGCTAAATCAAAAAATTAATATCTACATCCTTGTATGTCTAATTATCAATACAGAGCCAGTCGAATATATGCTAACGTAACAAGTTTTTTTACATTTAATATATGTAATATTTAACAAAAAATTTATCATATACCTTCCTACATCAATTGCTACCAACTCAAAATAATTAGCAACAGATAAAAGTTGTTTATCCAGTACATAACGGTAGAAAGGGATTAGTTCTCTGAATAATAATATCGCAGTCAGCAGTGTAATAGTTGTAGGTCCGGATCCTAAGCAGTAATTCAGTAAAGTTTTCAGTAAATCAGTAATATAAGACCAGGTCTACTGGCTGCCCCTCTTCTCCCTGACCACCATCCTGATCTTGTGATCTATTTTGTATTCAGATCGGCTATTTCGAGTACCATTATCGATAGAATCATATACACAAAATATTAGGTTCTTTACTATAACTAAAAATCGACCACATTGGTGCGCAAATAATCTTTTTCGATAGTTTATGTAGAGATGCTAACATGCATTTACAAGAACTTTACGAAATATTATTATTTACAACAATAAACACTAGCACAGATGTCGCTAGTAGCGCGCGAAATCAAACTACTAGTCGTATTCAAGGTTCGATACTAACGAACAGTAAATTGTACCGGTATCACATGCGTACATAGCGTACCCTTCAACAATTTTCAGCAATATTTACTTCTAATGCATTATCAAGTGCTTAGATTTTTACAGGTTAACGATATTGAATCTGTGATAGAAAAAAACTTTATCGATCTCATGTGCGCAGATTGTCTGCGGACAACCGGAATACCAACGCCAAACGTGACCAGATATTTTTTCCATTAACACTAGTTAAATTTAACAAATTCTTCGTATGGGGGAACCATAGCGCGTAAAATATGCATAAATCCCGTAAACGAATCATTTGCAACATAACAATAGTTTGGTTATCCAAACATACATAAATACGACACAAGTTTATCCGAACAGAGACATAACAAACGAAGTTCTTGAATAAAATATTCAATTATGTATAAGTGTATTCCATAGTTAGTTACTAGATTTTTAAGTGTAAATCCAATTAAATCCAGTGAAGATGTCAAGCCACTATCGTTTGCGGGCGTCCTCTAACTGTGTGCCCTAATCCCACACCTTTTTTTTGCGTGGGTTCAGCCTTCTCATGATCTTGTTTATTCAAGTCCATTATTTGGCGAGTAGGTTCATTCTTGGATAAGACTAAACATAAAATAAGGTTTCCATTGTTACTATTTCTGAATACAGTAATTTATTCGCTCCTGCAACAAAGTTTTACCATTCTTAGGTTAAAGCTGAACATAGGTTGCGTCGGGCATTTACACGAACGACAATCTAACATTTAGCGCTATCGCGCGATATGAGAGACAGACAACGATTAACAAAACTTCCGTACCTACAGCAACACAATATCTTTCTACGCTCACATACAGAACGCAGCCTGGTGTTCACACCTTTTTTCAAACGTAGTGGTGTTAACGATATCCAAGGCGTGGTATTTTAACTTAACAATTGAGATGAGTAACTATTACTAAATATTTAATCTATAACATTCTTACCATTATTTATCTAATATATTATATATATATTACCCGGTATTCGTAATTGAATGTTAAGGTACATCCAAATTTTCAACAATCAAGACTAATCTAAAATATCATAACTGAATCGAGAATGATAACTGTATCACGAGGCAGAGAGAGCTGAAGCATAGCTCGACGGTATGAATCATCTGCTAACTTTTCGTATCAAAATTCCCTTACTTTCAAATTAGTATAAGGATAGCTGACGTCGAGGCGCATACAATTACCAAGATCCCTCACTTTTTCGCAACATTTTAGGTGTCAGCGAGCTGGAGATATCCGGTGTAGTTAGCTATGCCTCCCTAATACAAAAGTGACCTATTCTATCAAAGAATACCGAGCGATCATGAACTATGAATGAACACTTGTAATTCATAGGCGAATTAGTTGCCTTCATTTGTTGTGGAGGAGATTATACATCAATTTTGTGAACCATAGAATAATCGTAGACACTTAGCAAAAGTTTCCGTGTTGGCAAGACCTATACATTACCTGAGGAGCAAAATAAATTCTTACCCTATGCTCACGTTTCTAACTACATCTCGTCAGTTAATCACAGTTAGGTATCTTACGAAACCATGCATGGTTCTGCTACAGCGAAGTCCACGTTTTTTTTACATTTTCAATTCATTGTGCATATGTAATGAGGTTAACAAACGTTAGCTAGACATTATAACATAGCCTTAACGATATCTAATCAGCTTTAATGAATGGGTAGAAATCTACATATAGGATGCTAAACATCGAGGATTCTATGAATAAGACATAAACATTTGGACCTATGAATAACAGTTCTAACCTATCCTCATCAACGAGTGCCTAAACGTGCAACTATAGGGTCTGGCTTTTTCAAGAGATATATACATGGCAGATATAAAGCAGCATTCATGCTAACAAAAGTTCGCTTAATAAGTGCTTGGCAATACTGTTCAAACGATAACCGGTGAGCATCTTGTATTACTTTGAAGGCTGATTACTGTCAGCTATTTTATTGTGCTCTACTCGCATTAAAATATAAACATGAACTGATGAAAGTGAGGATACGTAGACATCTATGAGGAGGATTCTACTGTCTACTATCTTAGAATTAATATACTTATCGAGCTCCAATTACAGATAACTGGAATATAATCGGCTAACGATAATATTGTCCTGAACTAAACATACTAGTACCATAGCAATACAGGCATACGATTGAAGTCTGTGATAAAGGCCGTTAGCATCTAACAAGTGGAGTTGACAATCTCAAAGCTTTAGTGATATGTGATCTATTATCTGTTAGGGTTTGGGCGAATCTTTCACATCAATTGTATGACGAGGGCGTCAGGTTTTTGCATTACACGATGTATTCTTAGCCACTTACTGCTTGGAGATTTCACGAATTGAGAGAGGATAGCGTCCCTTGATGGAAAGGGTGGAATCACAGGAAGGGGATACTCTCTGGAAGGGGTGTTGGGAACGCTGGCGTTGGCCTTTGGCTTCAGGCCCGAAGGGCCGGGTGTAGTGCCGCTTCGACTGCGTGCGCTCTCTTCGAGGTGGGGGGATTGTCCCGCGGTGTATCAGCTATTCATAATTTGCGGGCTCTGTAAGACCTGGGTTTGATACAAATCGGAACAACAGGAAAGATGGAAAGGGTTCGAATGTTTGAGGAGTGTAGCCTTTATACATGAAAATAAACACGACTAGAAAGACGAAATTAGGGTATACAGACGTCCCTCAACATGCGACATTATGAACCGATATGGTTCGTTTGGGGGTGCGTGTGCGCGTCCATAATACTTTTGTTGCCTTTCCTTCACTGATTGGTCGATAAGGTAAGCGAATCTCGTTCACCGGTTGGTTGTTGTGTTGGTCTGTTTTAATCCATCGAGATTGATCGTGCTAATGATAGAACATTTTTCAACTGCGGATGTAGGATATCATCGTAATGGTTGCTGTTCCTTGAGGGCATGTGTAGTTGTTATAATCGTTTTACTGGTGGAGGTCATTTCGTGACTATACGCTCCAAAGCGATCGTGGCTTTATACTTTTTCGGGTAAACTGGATTTGTATAAGCGATATAGTTACGCTGTATTGTTCTTCGAGCTATGTCGGACGGTGCAAGTAATCGGACGATTTTTAGTTCGTTCGGTTTCGGTTGAAGAGATTCCTCTTAACGAGTTTGATTCTCGATTTTATTCCCGCAGCTGAAGCTGGGTAAATCGCTAAGGATGGTGTTCTGATGATGCATCATTCACCGTCCTGGGTGCACAGTTTTATTATCTAGAGTTACGGGAGGTTGAGCAGGCTAATAATAGAATATTAGATTTGTTGTCTGGCAGCGGCATCGGATGTTATTAGAGCTGTTTATGTGGATGTATACGCCTAGGAGCTATGTGAGGAGGTCCCACGATTGTTGTCATCATTCGTTGCTGTACGTGTATAGGTTTTTAACCTCGTTTTTCATAGCTGAAAAATATAGATGTACATAGGCTTATGGTGTTAATGAGGAAAAACGAATTAACGTCTTTCATCTTAAAAGAGGTGCGACATACTGGCGATTTATTTATTTAATGGCAAAGGGTATTAATGGCGTCATGGTGAGTTCTATGCAATATTTACACTGGGAGAACATGTGGTTTTACCGGTAGAGAGCAAGGTATCATGGAGTGCGCGAGATACTATCTGCCATGGTATATCGTTTGACTTTCGGGCTCTTTTCCTGGAGCGACTGAGCGCTGTTGAATCCAAAATATACAGGAAATGGTTTGTAGTGCTGGGCAGGCTTCGAGTTATTTTGTATACTTTTTACTCATTCATGATTGGGGTTGTGAGTTCTTGCTGTTATTGATAATGATGATAGACTTGGTCTTTATTTATACATGATCCTATTTCATCTGATTAAGACGAATTATTGATCTTTTAATTATAGAGACTGAGCTTTATAATTTTTATGTATTTATTTTTGAAGGCTCTTTATCATAGAATCATTCTAATTTACTAGTATTATAGGGAGTTGAATTTTTATACTAATTGGTTTTACTTGCCGGGCCTTTACTATGTGAAACTTTGTTGTTTAAGATGGTGGAGTGGGCATTGCTGTTTATTCTGTGCGGCTGTGCTGTGTGTTAAGTTATTGGGGCTATGGTTCTCTGTTTAGGATCTCTACCGAGAAAAACTTATTGTTAATAGATCAAATTAGATTCGTTAGAACATATATTGATCTATAGATCAAAGGTAATGGGTTGGGGAGGGTTGGTAGTGTGCGTTTTGATTTTCACTGTAGTTTACTGTTTTTACTGTTTAGTGTAATGTAAAAATGTCAAATTTTTTTATGACGTTATAAACATCAAGAATAGAATTAAAATTTAGTAATAAAACCAACATGAATGAATAGTGAAAATGAATTTATGTTAAAACAAGAAAAAGTTTTAAAAAGAAATATAGAATAAAAATAAATAAAAGTTTTTAAAAAAAAGTTTTAAGAACAAAAATAGTAATATGGTATTTTAATAACAAAAAAGTTTTAAAATATAAAAGTAAAAAAAATAATGATTTTTAATATGAATATTAAAGGAAAATAAAGATGTGAATAGGGACGTTCTGTATGCCTTTTTAGTTACACACTAAAGTTCTCTCTTGATTTTTGTAAGTGTGTTTAAGCTGTTTATTCGGTTAAAGTTATGGTTAGGCATTCTGTTCGTTGTAACTATCGTGTGACGAAAATAATGTCTACCTAAACCTTTAGGTGTCAAAGATATTTCTTAGTAGTCCACTTATTAGTTTTATATATTATTGTCCGACAAAACACACGCCTATTTTTAGCCAGAGTGTATATTAATTGCAGTACATGTATGTGTAATAGGCTTGAGAAAATATTTTGGCAGAAGTGTGTGTCCACGAACAGCCATGGACACGTCAGTGATGAGATTATATGGATATTTATTTCATATATATTGTTTATTTATTTTATTTTCAATTTATTATTTATTTTTTCTATTATTTTATTTATATTTGATATATATTATTTATATATATTATTATTATGTATATAGTTATAATTTAATATATACAAAAGAAATTAATTTTATATAATTTATTATATTATAATTATTTATTATTTATTTGTTTTTTTTATATTTTTTTTAATGTTAGTTTAAATTTTATTTTCTTATTAAGATTGTTTTTACTCTATACATTTTTATTCTTTATTATGTAATCTATTGTATGATTATTATTATTATTATTATTTTATTTATTTTTTTATATTTTTATATAATTTTATTATAGAATTTGTTTTTATTTAATATTTAGAATATTATTTTTTTTATATTAATTATGTATATTTTTATTATTTTGGCCATCATAATTTTATTTTATTGTTTGTATTTATTATTTTTATAATTGCGATGTATGTCGTGTTGCAGTACAACACTTTTCTTCTCAAATATTTCTCGTTTTACACATAACTGGTTGCATTTTTATACACTCTGTCTAAATAGTGTGCGTGGTTTTGTCTTGGAAGAAAGATTCTACCCCAACTTTTGGTGTTCCATATTATTTCTTTATTTGAGTCACTTATGTATAATATTTATATTTTTCGACAACCACGTTTCCCTATTTAGCAGAGTGTATAAATTGTTCAACATCTTTGTTAGATTTGTTTAATCGAGAATTATTGTGTTTGCAATAGGATTTGTTGTTCACAATCACAGTTTTTTGTTTCATACTACGCTAATATATATATATATAATTAATTTATATTATATTTTATATTTATATATTATATAATATATTAGATATAATTTATATTTATTATTATATATATAATTCTATATTATTATTATATATATATATATATATATATATTATATATATATTATAAATAGTTATATATATATATTATATATATTTATTATTATTATATTATATATATTAGTATATATATATATATTATATTATTATATATATATAATTATTATATAATCTTATAATATTTTATTATATATATTTATATATATAATTAATATATTTTATGTTATATATATATATATATATATATTATATATATATTATAATATATTATTATTTATATAATTATAATATTTTATATTATAAAAAAGTTTAATTAATATCGTACTTTTCGATTTCTTTTTCTTTACTACTTTTCGGTCCTGTGAAGAACTCCAACTGTTATCTAAAAGCTAACTTTTACTCTCTTCTGGCATTAGCTAGAATGATAATATCTACGTACTTTGTAGTAGCAAAATGCTTTTTTAGTATATTGAGTAAATTGAACTTTGTTCAGTTTGAAAATAACTGACAACTGTAATTTTAAACTACTTTTTCTAACTTTTATACTTAGTATAGAAAGATTGAGTGATGTAGTAAATTTTTACTACTGGTTTTAAATTCGTTTATATTTTTAACTACTTGTTTAGTTTTGTCAATTCTTGTGGATCTGTATGATAATATATTCTTCACGCATTGACTCAACTCATCATTATATTCAGCAACTTTGAAATTTAACTTCAAATTACCTTCATAGTATTTTACGACACAATCCGTCATTGATAAGGCTCACTATTTAATAGAATCGTGTTCTATAATATGACTTCAATGCAGCCGGGCAAGTTTCCGGGAGTGGGATTCAGATAACCACTAGACCAATTGGTTAAGATGCAGTGAGAATTGTTTATGTATTAAAAATTAAAATTTTTATTATATTCGCTTATCTCATATATATATATTATATTATATATATATATTTGATTTAATATATATATTATATTATATTTATATATATATATTATATATATATTATATTTATTAAGTATAGTATATATATATAATATATATATATCATTATATTATATATATATATTATATATTATATATATAATTATATATATTATATATATTTATATATATTATTATAATATATATATTATAATATTATATATATATTATATATTTAATATTATGTATATATATGTATATATATTATACTTTTTTTTTTCTGTTTTAAGACTCTTTTAATTTTGAAATAATTTTTTTTTGTTTCGTTTTTCAATATTTTGTGGTGCAAAAATCATCTATTACAATGCAGTTTAAGTGTGAACGGACATAAATTCAAAATATTTATTATAGGACCTGTTTACGGTTTTTACGGCCCTGGCAAGTTTATATTTTTATTTTAATTTTTTTTAACTAAATGGAATACCCAAGGATAGATTCTGCAATATGTGTTGCAGGAGTCGTGGTCTCCTCTGGCGCTTTCTCGTTTGGTGAACGACGGGTAGGACTATTTCCCCTCTCCCTCTCGGGGAGGGTCTCCGTGCTCTAGCGTCTCTTGGATTTTGTGTGATCTGACTGGGTTCCTCCGCCCCTGCCCCTATCGGGTATGGTAAACGTATTCCACCTCCTCTGTCCCCCGTCGGCTTGAGCCCCTATATTAATGTTGTTTTTAATATTTTTTTATTTTTTGTTTTTTACATTTTGTAATTAAATAAAGCAAAGCGTGTTTATCTGAAATTTTCTGTATAGTGTCTCAGTACTTTTGTCGAGAGATTTCATTTTGATTGTTTTTTTTTTATTTAAGCAATATTTAGAACTTTTTGAATCATCGTCGCCGTCACCTACATTTATTAATTCATTTAGTAGTAGGCATATGACTAGGCCAATATGGTTTAATGAGGATAAAAACATCAAAAAATTAAAACTGACGGAGTCATAAAACATAACAGGCCTATATATAATATATATATATATAGGTTTTATATATATTATATATATTATATTAATATATATATAATATTATATATATTTATATTTTATATTATATAATATTATTATAATATATATATATTATAAGATATTAATATATTATAATTATATCATATATATAATATTGCCAGCAGTCCCCGATAAGTAACATCACGTAACTAAAATGAAAGTCTATATATAGTATATATATTTATATATATATATATTTATTAATATATTTATATATTTATATAATATATATATATTATATATATATATATATTATAGTATTAAATATATATAGTAATATATAATATATTATATATATATATAATATACTTATATATATATATATATTAGTATTATAGTTTCATAATTAAGGGTTCCTGAGGTCAATTAAAGCGATTTTGACATGGATTTTTTTTATAATTCGTTAAAATTTTGAACGCTTAAGACGTAAAATTTAAGGGTTGCCTATGGCCAGTTGAGAATCAATTGTG
>JABUQX010135523.1:0-2500 GCA_015478945.1 Trachelipus rathkii
GTTATTACTTTGATTCATCAAATGGTGTTTAACCGTTTTTCGCATTTATCGTGAAACACTTTCGCGTTTTTCATTTTAACTTCAATATATATATATATATATATATATATATATATATATATATATATATATATAGTTGTGTCTCATATTTTTAGAGACACACTAATAAAAAAGATTTTTTTGAGTTTAGGATGAAATGAAACCAAGATAGAAATATTTTAATAATAAAATTTCATTTGCTTATGGATTATACACTATAATTACGCCTAAATACAAACTAACATTATGAAAACATGAAAAGAAATTAAAAGAAATTAATATTTGGTGACATCACCCTTTGCAGCAATTATGGCTTTAATTCTTGTGGGCATACTCTCAATGCATTTTGAGCAATTTTCTTTGATAGATTCAACCCTGTGCCATGCTTCTATCAAACGCTCTATTAAATGGCGTTTGTTGGTAATATATTCCCTGGAAATTTCACGCTTCATCAGCTCTCAGAAGTTCTCTATGGGGTTGAGGTTTGGGGAATTTTCAGGCCAGTTCAGAATCTTAATTTTTTTGTCACCAATGAATTTTGTCACCTTCTTCGCCGAATGGCAGGGTGTAGAGTCATGCATAAAGGTGAAATCGCCATTCGGAAACCATTCCTGACCCTGGGGCAGCATCTTGGTTTCAAGCACCTTGGTCCTGCCGCATAGTCCCCTCTACGATGTACAGCCGTCCCGTGCTTTGACTGCTGATCACAGACCGTACCACTATGCTGAGAGGATGCTTCACTCGCTTAACGATGCAGTCCTCTTTAAATTTCTCATCAGGTCTTCTGAAAAATTGAAACTTGTTCATTAAAATCTTCCCTGTTGACTCATCTCGAAAAGCAAACACTGAAATATCATGTTTTATTGCACCACAATTGAAAATCATACAACCTAGCCTTTATTTGAAAACAGTTACTGCAATGTACAGAACACTAAGTATTAACTATTGCCTACAGTACTCACTTTATTCCAGGCATCAGCAGTCCAGTTTTTGAATTCTTTTGCCCATTTGAGGCTCTTTTCCTTCATAGCCGAAGTCAAAAGTTGTTTTTTAGCTGGTCGGGGGGCGTAGCCAGGGTGGAAGGGCTGAGGGGCTGCAGAAATTTACCAGTAGACCATGGCGAGAAGTGAACTCCAAATATATATATATATATCTTATATATATATATATATATATATATATTATATATATATATATATATATATATATTATCTCCCTTTTTAGAGTTGCCTCTGTATATATATATATATATCACTAACATTACCTATATATATATTATATATATATATATATATATATGCTATATAAGATAATATTGAAGCTCTTATTCAGAAAAAAATCAAAGCATTGATAAACAACCCCACGACACTCAAAACAGAAGAAAAATGTGAAGGAATAGAAAACTTGTATAATAGTGAAAGAACTGCACGTTTGTGGGCTGCAGGTCTGGAGGTGGGATCATGGGACTCTGGTTTAGATTATCAGCTCCAGCTATAGACATGCAAGGAAATTGCAGAGAGAAGCCTTCTTAGGTTTCAGGCAAATAAGGTGATCGGGTTTTGGAGAAGATACTTTCTATCAATGGAAAATTCAATATATACCAATGGGTGATAGGGCAATCCATACAGTCATTTAGTCAGCTTGCTATAAAGGGAAAATGATGGATTCATTAGAAGCAAATATTTTTTTCCAGCATTAGCAGATGGCTGTGGACTAAACAGAATAGTTTTCTACTTTGTGTAGAGTTGCTCAGGTGGGTGATGGATGGAGAGAGTGATGCCTTCCTTTTAAATGCAGGAGAGAGGATTTTTATCATTTGTTCCCAGTTTATGATATCTCAGGAAAAGCTTTAGACATAGATGCATAATTTTAGGAGGCTGTATGAAGCATCGCTCGGACACAAACTACTCTGTATTCAGGACGGGATATGAATCTTGGAGCCTCTTTTATGAGGCGAATTCCAGCACAATCTGATGGCTCCGGAATGACATCATAGGCTATATACACACATTGTGGCAGCACATTGTTTAAATCTATGTCTTTCAGACTCTTCTAAAATTCAAGCAATTTGAAACGTCTTAGGATTCATCTCTGAAATATGCACTTTTTTTTTTTGATCGATTCCGAAGCGCACAAAACATCTGGAAGATAAAATAAAGAGTTTCTAGAAAGTAACCAAAATAGCAAGAGGATCAAAAGATGTGCGAGACCAGATGGAGTGAACGGAAGCGGTTTTCCTTTTAAAGAGACTCTTGAGCAATACTTGCGTCATTGGAAGAAATAAAAGAATAGCCTGATGAATTATCACAGAAAGCTACTTCGTTGTTGAATTAATCAGTAATTTGAATTTTATAATATCATTATTCGTTTTTAGTAAATTTCTTGGAATAACCTACACCTTGTCAAAGCAGTTACAGAGTGTCCATTTGGACATTGTCAGTGCAATAAACTTAGTGAAAGA
>JABUQX010135523.1:7500-10000 GCA_015478945.1 Trachelipus rathkii
TGCATGATGGTTATTTCTACTCTTATAAGTATCTATGTATGTTTCACGACATTTTGTAAGAAAACATTTATATTTTCACATTTAAATATTAACATTTTGTTTTATATTTTCTTTCTCTGAGTATGCCTTCATTGCTGCGTTTTATAGTGCTTTTAAAAGAAATTTATTTATTTCATTTTGTTTGTTCTTTATATTTATAATTGCTGCTTTACTTGTGGGCATGTTGATAAACTTATTTTTGTTAGCATTTATGTTTTCATTTTGCTTAAGTTTATTTATGTTTGTGGTTTTATTTTATACATTGACAACTTGCTGTAGCTGTATAGTAATATTTTTACGTTTATCCTTCTATGTTAATTTTAGCGATAAAGATTGTTTCCGTTCAGACATATGTATCTTAAATTTATTTTCTTTATTTTAAATATTTATTTTCAAACTTCTTGTTTAATTAAATTTTTTAAATTTTTATTAAAGAAATATGTATTTAGGACATCGCGGGATTTCTTCTTTTCTTTCATTCTCCAAATTTCTTAATTTTGGGAGCATATCATTGCAAATCTTGAATAAAAAATACAGCTAGGCACTACTAATGAAACATAATATAGTTGTCATTATTACCTTTGTTTTTAAATCTCAAGTACTGAAAACAACAGCTATAAAAAAATCTCGCTTGCAGATTTTTTTTTTAAAACTGGTTTCAATGCCGACCTGGTACTATGTACTTTCTTTGTTCTACCCTCAGGTTATGGAACTACCCCCTCCAAACCGTTTTGTTAAGTGATAAAATCACAATCTCATCTCCAGTAATCCCATCTATACTTGAACTTTTCACTATACCATTGGCATACCCCAAAACTTACGGCACGTTACGCGACATCTCCCCATCATATGATGTTTAGCTTTTTTTTTGAAAGATTTATAAAGTGTTCCTCCATACTCTTCAAATCAAATTATTATGATTAAATAAAAACACGCGTCCCTCTTCATTATTTTGAAAATTCCCCTTTATATATATATATATATATATATATATATATATATATATATCATCATATATGTATATATGCTCACTCTTTCTATGTATCTATTTATATATATATCTTTCTCTCTCTCTTCTTAATATATATATATATGTAACTCACTGCTGTATATATATTTATAATAACATATATCTAATAATATAGCATATATTTCATATTCTGTATAACGATATACTTACGATATTTATATTATAAAATATTAGAGAAATTTTAGAAAATATAAAATTGCTCTGGACTGACATTATTAAAATGCGATGTCACGGCAATGCTCCACACAAGGAAGATTAACACTATACCAGACAATTAAATAATTCAGGCTATATTAAATTTTTAATACCCGGGTAATATTTTGATTTAGATATATATATATATAACATATATATATATATATATATATATATATCTAATAGTATATTATATATCATATATATATATATCAATATATATATGTATATTTATATATACAGTATATATATATAACAACTGTATCTATTTATATATGTATATATATATATATAACATATATATATACTATATATATATATATATATATATATATATATAAATGTATATATATATATATATATAACATTTTACATATATATCTTATATATTTTTTTTATATATACTATATATATATATATATTAACTTAACCCCTAAAATAATATTTACTTTCTCTATATATATGCTTTTATATACATATATATAACATATTATATATATATATATATGCTATATATATATATATATATATCTATAACTCTTAACATATATATATTGATTATCATGAATCTCTATATCCCTTTAAGGGAGGAGAGGGGAGGGGTGCCTTTTCACTTACGGCGGTAACACTGGTCTAGTCATTAGAAGAGATATGTTTTCTTAGTACCAGACAAGTGGAAATGTTCATAGATATTTAAGGTTATGATGGCAATCTCTTGCCTCGTCCCAACCTAATCAAGGCGTTCTAGTTATCGATGAAAATTATTTATGTATACCCAGAAGAAACTGAATAGGAAATATGTGATTTTGTATAACCTTTAATAGGGTTTTCTATTATTATGTTTTTTGAGTGCGGTGTGGGTATTGAGGTTAGAGTGACCAAACATAATACTGTAAGCTAATTAAATTTTGAAAAATCTCTTACAAACGGTAATTTACACAGTGTTCATGCCCGCGCTCAGTGTAGCTGGTTTCGGAGGTTCGAGCATCTTTTAAATCACGCCGCGATACAGCCAAGTACTAAATAACTCATTAGCCCACTGAGTTAATCAACGTAAATATATATATATATATATATATATATATATATATATATATATATATATATATATAATATATATATATATATATATATACATATATGTATATATATATATATATATATATATATATATATATATTGGAAAATGTGTTAAAATTACATTTGAAAGTATTTCATAAATAAAATGGTTCATTG
>JABUQX010135523.1:15000-31335 GCA_015478945.1 Trachelipus rathkii
AACAACTAATGGGGAAACTCTACCCAGACCAGAAAGAATTGAATCGGAAATATTGCAACGAGGGTCAACTCTACGATACAAGAGGATCATATTTGAGAGAAGGGAAAAATTAATGGTGGGGAGGGGGTGAAAGCCATAGACATATAAGATAGGATTGGGTTAGATGAGCAGCTGAGAAGATCAGTGCAAACAAAGTAAATAAGTAGAATCAGACAGAACCACAGGGAACACCACTAATAATAAGGAAGGAAAAAAGTCACCCTTCAGCAACAGCAGCAGCTGATCCATTGTATCCCATGTGAGAGCAATTTAAAGAGTAAGACATAAAAAAGTAAAAGGCAGAGAAGGCTTAGGGAAGGGCTGGGAATATATCAGTAGGTGAATGCATGGATATATATCAATCACAAGACTCCCATAGACCGGGGCAAGAGCAGCAAAATTGACAAGTATATCTTATCAGGTTGGAATCAGGTTCAGATCAAAAAATGACAGTTGAGAATAATAGTTTCAAAGAGGGCGATAATTAGAATCATAGCTTCCTTTCTTCGGAATAGGATGGACCGTTTTTGTTTTTATATTCACTTTAGAGGAAAGAGCAGGTGCTGATACATAGAGGGTGTATTTGAACGAGGGACGGTGTCTCTCCAGGAAGCAGGCATCCCTCAAACTCGCGGAAGAATGCTAACGTCCATTGATTTCAGGAGTCTATGCAGCCAGTCAAATGTAATCACAGGTAATAGGTCAAGGGACACGTGAGAGAAAAAAAAGTAGAGGAATGATTGCCAGAGTCGTGTTCTGAGGTTGCGGATAGAAAAACAGAGGAGGCCGAGAGGCTAGGCGCTTTTTCGCCTGACAGCATAACCATCAGAGTGAATAAGAGGAAGAAAGATTGATTTACAGAAGTTGTTAAAACTTTTTGACAAGAGGTTAGAAAGATTTGTCAGTAAGAGAACCAAGGAGGTAGGCGCACATTAGTTCACTTTGTTCGTCGAATAATTTCTCTGCAACAATTCCGAGCTGAATGAAAATTAGCAAAATGGATAAAAGAAGCAAAATTTTACCAACCCCGATACGCACTGTGTAAAGCATGAATGGCTCGAAAACAAGCACGATCTAACCATCTATTTAGAGCAGCGAAATATTTAGATGAAGATGGAAGGAAACAGATAATTATATCAGCGATTACATTTCCCATCTTATAGTCAGAATCTGAAGCACAATCCGAGCCAGAGCAATCACTCAAAGAATGGTTAACGTAGAAACAAGGCAAAGCTCCCCCAATCGAACCCGATGATCTGCACGAGGGTACCGCTTAGGGTAGAATGGAGCTACTGGAGAGAAAGCATCAAAATTAAAGAATGAGCATAGCATTTGAATTGAACTGATAAGAGATGGAGGAAAGCTTGTGAGGCGAGAAAAAAAATATCAAGAATATTATGGATAAAAACGTATAATTGGTGTATCTCAAGAAGATGTTCCAGTTGTGTCGAAAATTACCCCAAGAAGGAATTGAGATTTTTGGGAGATTAAAAACTTCATTTAACTATGGTACTTTCAAAAGCCAAGTATTGGGACATTTCATCCTTTAATTTATCATTTTATTCAGTTTTCACAACTCTGGTGGGATTGACGAGCGATATATATTATATATATATATATATATTATATATTATATATATTATATTTATATATATTATATTATTATTATATTTATATTATATTATATATATTTATATATTATATATATATTATATATATTTTTATATATATAATATATATTATGAATTTAATTAAATCGTAATGCTTGATTAAAGACCAGTTAGAAGATAAATATATAAAAATCTCCCCAATACCCAGTGAATAGTTTTGGAGAGTTCATATAACAATTATAATTATATATATATATATATTATATATATATATATTATTATATATTCTATATAGTATATATTATAATATATATAGTATATATATATATATATATACTAGTATTATATTATATATGGTAATACTTATATATATATATATAATATTATTATCATAATTTATGTATTACTATATATATATTATATATACTACCTATATATATATATAATTATATATTAATATATTAATTTAATTATACTCTATATATATATATTATTACTATCATACTAGCTATACCACTATACGAGAAACGGTCTACTCGCTATTGTGCCACCAGAAGCGGACCAGGTTCCAGAGGAATCGGTTTCAGAAATGTGTTGAAGTTATGTCAGATGTCCGTTAAGTCACGGAAATCTAGAAAGAGTTGTCCTGTGTCGTCGTCAGTCTGGTAAAAACAACTTTGGCAGTGGGTTCATTTCCCTTGTTATTAATTCAATTTATACTCGAATGAGGGAGGTGCTAGAGTGGAGAAGGGAAGAATAGTTGTGAAATTTATTTGTTCTTAGGGATTATTTACTTTGAATGGTGGAACGTATTTGGTATGGTGTTTTTGGAGATGCGGAGATGTTCTTAGGTAATTGTATGCCGATGTGTTTAAGTAATACGAGTATTTGAGTGAAGGGGTGGGTGGTGGTGGTGGTTGTGGTGGTGGTTAAGGAATGAGTGTTTATATGTTAGAATTGTATAATGTTGCTGTGTTTTTCTTCTAGGTTTGTTGGCGTGTTTTGAGTGCGGGGGTGATCTCTGTGAAGAATTTAGTGTAAAATTACAGGTCTAATCAGTCAGATGGTTTTAAGGATATTTTTGTTTCGTTAAGATAATGGTGAGAGTGAGGTTACGACGTTATTTCCAAAGCGCTTTTTTTGTGTTCTTATTCTGATTTATATTGCGATATTTGGTAATTGAAGGGGGTGGAAGTATACTATTGTGAGGAGTTATTCTTTATGCTGGCAAGTTTGTTCAATTGTGTTTTAGGTACCTTAGATTTGTATAGTGGCTCTTGAAGTGATATTGTTGATGTGGATGATGAATGTAATCAAGATCAACTAGGATGATGGATGTGTTTATTAGAGAGAGTTCATTTGGTTTGATAGGCAATATTGTCTGGGGGATGTAGATATTCTTCTGTCTGGGGCTGCACAGTAAGTAGTAGTGCATTCTTTTTGTATGATGAGGTCATATTGTTCGTTGTTAGCCTTGTTCCAGTTGGTGTATGTTTATTGCAGTTCTCTGCACGCCATATTTGAGGGATTTTGAGCTGCAATTGTTAGATCATCAGCATAACATCTGATTTTAATGCGCAAGGGGAAGTGGGATGAGGGAAGTCATGCAAAAAATGTTAAACAGTGTTGGTGTAAAGAATGATCCCGGGGCACCGCGAACACAAAAGACCTGTCTATTATCTAATTGCATGGGGGTAGTGGTAATCCTTGAATGATTCTAGCTATGCAACAGATAGGATATTGGAATGTATTTTCTTTTTTATTCATGGTCACTCTATGTTTAAAACTCTCTCTATTAAGTTGACGGGAAGACTTGTGTCAAATGCTTGTTGATGTTATTGTACAAGAGGAGTATGTTGTGTGTGTGCAGCGCGGCGCGCGGTGTCAGTTTGGTTAAAACGAGTGGAGAATGTGTGTCGAGTGTTTCGTCAAAATTTTAGAGTCTGTAGAGAGAGATACTGGGGGAAATTCTAACGCGGATTAAGTTCGATAATTGTAGAAAGTAATGATATATAATACTGTATGGGGGGGCGGCGAGGGGGGTAGTCTGATCGAAACTGCGATCTTCAGGTGGTTGGTTTGGTTTTTATTACTTGGTATTAAATATGTCATGGCTTCTATAAGGTGAATAGAGTGCTAGCTTTGCCATGCAACGTAAAAATTTGTGTTAGGGCGTGACATCATTGTTTTTATTTCCTAGGTGCTTGAGGTAATAGTGGTCGAGTCTAATGAATGCGAGTTTTTGGTTTTAAGCCGTTTTTATATAATAGTGACCTTGTACTTCTCAAGGGAGTGAAGTGGAGTGTGGTGTGTTTGTTTTTGGTTTGGTTTCAACCTATATAATATATATTATTATATATTATTATATCTTATATCTCTATTACTCCCTATACCTCTCCTATAGTTACCCCTTATATCTCATACCCTTATATACCTACCTATATATATATATTTCTATACTTATATATATATCGCAATGATTTTCTTAATTTATGAATTAATTGTTATGACATGGTGACATACAAATACATTAAACGCGAACTGCAAGCACATTGCAACGCAAAAACTCGTTGACTGACCTACTGCAAAGCTATCCGCAGAGTATTGAATTTTGTTTTAAAAGCTATGATAAGCTACAAGGAATACAAAGAGAACACATTATGATAAACGACGCTTGTAACTCTGCATCTATACTAATACTATTATCTATACTACTGATATATTTGATATATAATCTATATACTCCCTCACTTATCTACCCTATAATAATATATATATATATAAATTACATATACATATATATTAATATATATATATAATACTTATAAATATTTACCTTGTATACTAATATACCTAGTACACCATATAACTACTCATTACTTATCTATAATTTATACTCTCATCCACTCCCCCTCCCGACTTTGACATACATTAAAACTCATAGTATTTAGTGGTGTACTTTTTTTTTTTGGGGTAACTGATAATATAATTACATAGAACGAGAAATTTTCATATTTTATAACTCAACACGTAGAATATAACAGCAGGCTGCAGGCGTTTCTGGGGAGTCTCTTACAAAAATATCGAAGTCATTTCATGAATCCTAGAGAACGCAATCATATAGATTTAATCGGCGTTTCTGATTCCTTACAAAACGACTCAAGTATAAAAGAGTCCGTTAAAGTTTAAAGTTCAGAAACAATTTATTTTCTGAGTTATTTTTATTTTTATCCTTATTTGCTATTCAAGGTTCTTTCTTTATTCATCTCTTCTTTATAGGTTACCGTAATCAAGAAATATGATCTGAATCTAATCTATCATATAGATATATAATACACCTATGATACACATATAATATACGTAATATAAGTAGTATATAATACGTATATCTACTACATAAAAAAAAAAATGTTAGTAGCAATCCTAATTATAAGATATAAATATGCTTTCGCTCTAATAGTTAATCAAAGCTTATGTCGTTTTTATTATCTTCATTATAATAATAATCATATACTATAAATTTATATATATTCAATATATATATATAACCTATATAATATATATAATACTTCATACAATAAACCCATACTATATATATATTATACTATATAACTTCTATATTATTATATATAATACCTAATATATATATATACCATATATACTAATTATAGACCATATCATACGTTTTTGGTGCCTTTTTCTTTTGACGTTCTATTCCTTTACCACTCCATCCTCCAGGCAATATTATAATCCAACATTTAACATATATAATCACTAATTCAGTAACACCTCTATTCTAGATTATCCTTACAGACACTCCTAAGTACTCATACTCCTGTGTGTGGGAGAAAGACTTGCCACTCACGTCATGTCTATGCGTGTCGTAGAGGAGCACTAAGGGACGGTTGGTAGTTAGGTTTGGCTGCACGCTACCACCTATTCTTGCTAGGAATGCATGATCCTCCGCCTCGGGAGTGGTCCGTAGATGCGTAAAACGCGCCCTTCATAATTTTCGAGCGATTGCTATGATGTATGGTAATCCGGTTTTATGTCAGCGAAATATGTTGCGGAGAGAGGAGAGTGGTGTGGATGTTTTAGGAAGGGAAATTTGATTGTCGCTACGATATCAAACATGAAGGACCGGTGAAAATGTGGTGTGGTGATGAATGATGGTGTGTGCTGGTGTGAGAAATGATTGAGAGAGGGTAGAGAGGAGTTGCTTTCTGATGCGAAGTGACTTGTGGGTAAAAGATTGGTAGAACATATGACTCGTGTAGTGCTCACTAATTCAAAATGGTTACATTTAAGTTAGCAGCAACTCCACCTGGTGTTTGCTCTATGCAAACGTTGAGGGTAGATTTTTTGGGATATCTAATGATAGCTCTGGATGGGGTAGTGGATTCAGATTGATAGTGTTGGGGGACCCGAATGGTTGGATAGGTAGTACCAGATGGATACAGGTGGTTTTGGGTGGCGGGAAATTGAGAATGGTAGGAAGGTATTTGATTTCTGTGAGGAGAGCTTGAATTTAGAATAATTTTTATAAAACCAGAGTATCTTAGATTAGAGTTGGTGTCGTAGAGCATGCGTATTACGTGACAACTTATGATTGGATTTTCGTGTTTGGTGAGAGGATGTTGCAGCTCATGCTCGTCGGATGTTAATACGACTGATAGGGTTATAGAGATAGGGAATATATAGATATATTGTTAGTTATCTATGTTAATTAAAGTTAGTGGGGCGCTTCAGGTTATTGTAGAAGGAAGTATGAAGGAAGTATGGATTAAATAAAATGATAGTTGGTAGAGATCAGTTAAGTGACATAGACAATAGGATAGTTTGTAAGAGACAGTGCTTAGTATAAATAAATTCATATTTACCCTGTTCGATATGGCTGAAGTATGATATCTTGATAACTTCGGGGTCGCAATAATGTAGGAGCTATTGTATTCGGTAGTTACGTAAATGGATATGTACTTGTGTGGAATGTATGATTATAAAGTAAGAGAAGTGAATATGTTAATGAGTATTATGGTTAGAATGAAGAGATGATGAGCGGTTACAAGGTTAAAGAAAGTTAGATGGAGTATATGAATTGATACTATTAAGTAATAATGATGTAATTTAGGATTAGTGATGAATTAGGAATTATATTAGGAGGAAAATAAGTAATAACTGTTAAAGAGTGAATAGTAGTAGAAGAAAACAAAGTAGCGTAAATAGATACAGTTCTGAAGGATGGATATGGATTGGGAATACAGGATCAGGAGTCTCTTAACACCTGTAGAAAGGTAAGAGCGAAGTTAAAGAATAGAAGATTATAGAGAATTATGAGAGTGTAGAGATAATGAATATAGGTGGTGCTTTTGATTACTGATTAAATTAGGATGTGGAGTGGATGGAGAAACTTGATCATGACATATTACGTTAATTTGATGTAAGTGATGTTGTAGTTAAATGTTGTTGTTTTGTGGTGAAAGCAGGACATTTATTAAGGCTTAGTTTTGACTGGGCTGATTGAGGTTTATATAAGTATCGGGAGATGATATGGAGATGCAGGTGTAGAGATCTGCGATCGGCTATATCTGCAAAATGGATCGGGTATCGATACATTCTCGTGAATGATCAAGAAGCGGATGGGAGTAGGTGATTAGAATTATTAGGATTGGATTAAGTGTGTAATAATAGCAGTTTTTATGAGAGATGGGTAATAAGTCAATTTAAGGAGATTGGAGGTTAGGCGGTATTATAAGATACCCCTTATATAATCGGGCAAATATTTACGAGCGCGATAAGGGAACTGTAGAATATTTATTACAGGAGGACCTGATATATATTAGAGATGATATAGATATAAGAGACCGATCATACATAAGCTGGTATATATTGGTGAAAGAGAACTTGTTGTTCGTAGTTAGATGATGATAGGAACTTGACATTTGGATTCGGGAATCTAGGTAGCTGTTTGGGAGGAGTGTGGAAGGTTGAATGTGATGGTATAAAAACCTTTCAAAATTACGTTACGATTTGTGTAATAGAGAAATTAGCATCTATTGGAGATATGAGGGGCGAACCTGTTGGCTTATTATTAAAACGTTTTATTAAATTAATAGGCTCTGGTTCTCCTGGATTGTGGCAAAGGCGATGTGTTTGCGGGTGCCTACATAGATGAGATTAAGCTTTCTTTTGATTAGAGAGATAATTGTGGATAGTTGGTGTCTTTGGATGTATGGGATGGTTAGTCGCTTTCTGTGAACTTTGATGATATCAACGTTCGATATGACGAGTATGTGATTTATGCTGCTCGATAGATTGTTGTGGTGAATTTGTGTGGTTCGTAGAGTTGGATTGGGTGATATATGGTAAGTGTCTTCAGCGGAGCTCGGCATACAAAAGGGTTCTGTTGATTATTGTTTTTCTTGGTTCAGGATATTTTGGTTGATGGCATAGGGTGTGTTATGCAAAGAACTCGAGTAGGCGATACCTCGCGGGCTCGGTTGCTCTCAGAGCATAGATGGTAGAGCTGCAGATATGTTAGGAGGTGAATACAATTACATCTATTTTGATGCGCTACTATATTCGTTGGTGGGAGATGTCTTATTGCAGAGTAGTTTAGAGAGGAACTGGTAAGAATATATTCTCCTAACAAAGTATAATAGATGGAGGAGACAAGAGCGGATTTCTATTTTAAGTCTATCCTCTAAATATACTTTTTTCGTTCCGAATTAATAGGCTCTATTCTTAGATGGTTAGGTATTATATACTAAGTTACTGAATAATCATTATCTCATTCTCCATCGATCTATACTATAACCCATTTATATTGTAAATATAATGTCTTAATATACCCCCACCCTACATCCAGTACCTTACTTTATCTTCTCAATCTACATATATGAAGTCCCTTATAGGGACTCATACCTACTATTGTTTAACTCCCGGGTATCTCACCACTCCCATTATACCATTATATATATCTTTAAACACCTACGCTCTCATATATCGTCTTAACCTATATATTTTGATTTGGCAGACATTAAGTGTACTACACGCAACCACACCTATCAGTACTACTACCCCACTTCACTCTCCACCTGACTCCCCGTCCCTTACTATACACGTCCCTAACCTATCCTAATACTACGCTGTTGCATTTACTCTCAATAACATAACAATTAATAAATAATATTCTCTTCTTCTCTATTCCTTTACTCTCTCGCTCATCTTTCTTGACTCTCATGCATGATATAGCTTCATGCTCCTAACATCCCTTACAAACCCTACTATACCAATAACACATAACTTAACTTGTTCTTAACTTAACTTAATGCTTTAGCTATTTATAATTAATGAACGCATTATCTTTCGACACATCCAAGATATAATTCCTCTTCACCTTCTTATTAACCATTCATTCCTATCCTATTCTCTCCCAGTTCCATTTTACTTACCTACAACTATTATCAAGGGTTCATTTACCTACAGTCCTCACCCTCACTTACCTTGATATAAATACTTACATAAATAAACGTTATATATTACATATTACTCACTTGCATCCATCAATGAGACATTGCCTCCTTGTCTTTGCAATCCTATTTATCATAAGTTAATTCTATCATCCATACCCCTACTGCGTTATTACAATTCTTTCCCTTATATCCGATAACTACAATATAAACTCTAAACCCAATCAATCCTTCATAAATCCTACTACCTATAACCACTATTCATCCCTAATAACTAAAATTTTCTCAATCCTAAATAAAATACCATTCCTTAAACCTTCCCTATATCTTACGCTAATTTAAGTTTATATATATTAGTGGCAGCACTACATATCATATAGACAGATCGTTTTATCACAAGACTATATCTGAATTCTAATCTCTTCTTATCAAGTTTATCACAAAGACCATCCGAATATACATGTATTATAGAGCAGATTCTCATATATTATCATTCTTATAATTATTGTAACTTGTTTGTTTAGAAGTAGCTTCTATTCCCTTAGGTTGTTTCATTAATTACATTTAGCAACATGTATATTTATTTACATACTATTATTTATTTTTATTAGTTTTTCATGTTCCTTGTTTCTGGCATCTTTATAGATTAATTTCTTTTTTTATACTTACCTAATTTCATATCAGATTTATATTTATAGAGAATATCTAAATTTGTTTATTTATGTAATTAATTTCACCCATAGATTATCTCTTTTACAAAATATTTCATCAATTAAATAACTCATAAATAAATGTATTTTTCCACCTTTTTATCTTCATAACTTTAGCTAATCAATAATTACTTTGAATACCTAACTTAGTTCTACATTTGCTAACGAGTTAATTTGTTTTAGTATCAACATCTATGTTCTTCATGCCGTTTATCTAGATCGAAGTAGCATTCTTATATTTTTTAACTGTGTTTGTTTCCATTATAACTTTCATCTATCTAAATCTAAAAATTTTACTACTTGATTTCGTATAATCTTTCCTGTCATCATCACGAACCTTATTAATGTATACAATAGACCATATCATCCCGATTATATAACGATTCTAATAACCCTATGATGATTGTATATAAATTCTTACAATACATAGTTATAATGCTTTTCAAACAATTACATCTTAAGTTTTACGCAACTCTGATACAAAGATATCATATATCTATAGTGAACAAGAGTAAATTACAGTCTAAGTATTCCCTATGGTAGGATCATGTATTGTCATGATTGTATAAAGTAATTATTTAGTATTTATTAGATACACATAAAAGAGTCTTACTCTTATTATCGAATAATTATCGCCTTCTCTAATATTCGATGATGTTTTCATCAGCGAAAAAAAGACAAGAAATGAACTACACTGTGATTCAATCCTTAGTGTTGTTTGATTTGAGCGAAGTATATTTATGCTTCAAGATCAATAAAATATCATTATGAGCTTACTATCAATATATAAATAAATGTATACTGAGTACAATCAAGGATTATTTACAAAAGTGATCGTACTCATCTTACGTATTACCTCAAGATGACTAATAAACGTAATTTTATTAAAACATACTTGTACTTTTAAACTAAATATTAACCATTTTGGATACTAAGGCTTACTTTACACAACAAGTCTACTGTTGTACAAGGGTCATAGCATCAAAATGTGCAATCTTCTCATAAATTTATTCAATTATTATATTTACCATAAGCTAAATAACTATACCACTTCCACATCAATAGACTTATTTTCTGACGATATTACTTTCATTTTGTTTTAGTCAAATTAACATAGCGGTAAATTACTAATATTGACACTTACTAAATATCATCACTATATCCTTATTATCATGCTATAAGAATCGTTTTCTGAATTATGTTACATATCGATCTTCCATAAAACTGTTAATAGGCTGAAAAATTAGAAGAGCGTGGTTAGAGTGGTACATTAAGTTTCCAGATTAGCTTGACTAGTCATTTAGAGAGAATAGGTGATAGCTGGTTTTAGACTTCCTACTAAGACAATACCGTCATCTAAAGTCGGAATTCTTACGAATAGACGGCAGGGATGGCATAAACGATTGGGATGACCCAATTCTTTCTCTCAAACCGGGATACTGAGTAGTAGGATGTTGTAAGGAGATTATTAGAAGAGGGGTGTGTCTAGATCATATGTCATGTAGGACAGAAATGTTAATGGAATTGATGGATCAATGGTGGTTGTCAGATAACTCGGTTGCTTTGGTATGGATGAGTTTGTCTTTTGGAATCAAGTAGAACAATAAGAAATAGACTGAAAAAATTAATAAAACAGATAAAATATTTTTTACGAATATAAAATTTATTATATAATTTTCTTTAAAATATGTATAAGAAAAATAAAATTATATATACTTAATATCTAATAATTATGTATAATTGTAATATATATTATTAATATATATATATATTAGATAATTATTATTTTATTATTAATTTAATATTAAATTAAGTATTATGAAGCAATTGGAGCACAGAAGTTTGATATTAATAATTATATAATATATATTAATTATATTAGTAAATTAATATATAATATTATATATATGGTTAATGTTTATAATATATTTTATATATATATATAATATATATATATATATATATATAATATATAACTATAATAATTATATATATATATTAATATGTATACATTATAATATATAATTTTGACTGGGATAGTAAATGAAAGAGATGCGATATAGGAGAATTAGTATCTTGGAATTAAAAATAAATAAAATATAATGAATTAATGTTGTTATATAAGTTAAGTACTTTGACCGAACTTTCATTGATTATTTAGTGACTTTGGTAAGAACTATATATTATATATGATGTTTCGTAATTCATAAGTACTTAATCATCAGGATATAGTTATGAAGATACAAATAAGGTCATTTTATGCCGTTTATCTTAAAATATTGTACTATAAGAAGATGGAATTTTCTCTATATTATTATTTATATTGTATATAATTATACTAAAATACAAAAGGATGATTGTAGTTATAATAATTTTAATTGTTATTTATAGAATTAGATGTTATTATATATTATATAATTAATATATAATTAAATAATTATATAATTATATATATTATATATTTATATATATTATTTAATATATATTAATATATATATTATTATTATTATTTATATATAAATATATACTTTTATATATTATATTTATATATAATATTTCATTAGTGTTAATAAACTATATTAAATTAATTTATTATATAATTATAATATATATATAGTATTAATAATATTTATATATATTATGAATATATTATATATAATATATTATTGCAGTGTACAAGGTTCATCTCTATTTATATTTTATTGATATACTGTATTTAATTATAATGTTAACTAAGTTTCATATTTACTGTATATGCCAGGATATGCTTTTTATGTTGTAAGCTTCACCTATTTTTAGTTTTAGCGTTTAGCATGTGGGTGTGCTTACTTAGCGTTTGTGAATGTTATTTGTTATTATCACCAATGGTTCTAAAATATATTATATTTTTAAGAAATGATTTACTTATATATTTATTATATAATATATATATATTAATATATAATAATATTTAGTATTATATTATATATAAATAAAATTAATATAATAATATTATATATATATATAGATAAATATAATATTGTATATTAATATTATATTAATATATATATAATATATATTATATAATATATTTATATATAATAAATAATTTAGTATATATTAGGTTGACCAATAACCCCAGATCAAACCTTAGCTATATTATCATTATATTCCTTAAAGACATTCAACATTTTAACTTAAAAACAACATCGATTCAGTTGACTCGACACTTCATTTAGAACTAAAAGCATAGAATATGTGTCATAAATATATATATTAATCCTAGTGCAGTCTATATACGACTCTATAATATTATTATTAGAACCAGGACTAATATATATATTAAATCCAAATACTATCATTTTCCATAAAGATACTACAGTAAGTTATAATATATACTTATATTCCACTTTCAGTTTTAGATCATGTTAGTATCTTCCACTTTGACCAGGGAAAAGTTAGACTCAATATGTTTTTTTTGACGAAGCTCTACTACGTATTTTAAGGGATTAAATACTGAACCTAAAATATACTATAAAATTATAAGCGGGAGCGCGTGCAAGCCACCAAGTACTTATAACTATACACTTGTAGAATATGACTTACATAGGAATTTGAACAGTTTCGTCAAACTTATTAATTTAGGGAGAGTTTTTAAAACATAGGTATCAATTACAAATAGATGTAATAAAATAAATTGCATTAATTATTCTTTTAGGTTTTGCAGTTAAGATATAGATTGACGTATATGAAGTATTCAAGGATATCATTAAGACTCAGTCTTTATATATAGATTTATATATAGACGTCCCTAACAGGGGTTAATATATTTCAGAACATGTTTAATTTTTTGGCTTATGACTTCTATTACCATCCTTACATAACAAATGCAGTAGTTATGGACCTGATGATCTAGAATTGTGCGTCAATCCTAATGCGTGCCAGAGAATGCAATAATTAAAGCTGTCAATGGTCACGAACAATGACTATAAAAGAAATTATAAAAATTAATTATGTTGATAGTATTATCCTAATGAGAAGCGATTAACTCCCCAGCTATTCTATAACATGAAATGTCCTTTATCTCAAATACGCATCCTCTTAGGTTTGATCTTTGATCGGATTATAATCTTTGGTGTAGATTTTGAGTCAAGAGACAATACAGTGTGCGATAGTATCTTTAAACTATTTGGACAGGATTTTTGCAGCATAGAACTACAATAGTTACGTGCTTCGGTTTCCTAATACTATTTGCAATATTATATTCGTAAATAGGTACAATAGCTCTTTGGATAATTCCGGTCTGTATGTTCTTCATATCCTCATATATTTATCTAATGACAACAGATTTATCATACTTTAGGAATACCCATCTTGCCGTGTAGCTGGTAATTTTAACTAACTATATACTGTAGATTACCCTGACTCTAGAAACTGCAAAAGCATCAGAAGGAAAATACAACAAATTTACATTCTACATATATACTCTTCCACACAGGAAGCAAAGGGATGATTCTTGGCACCGTAACCAAAGACGGGTGATATCCTCAATCTAGTATTCTAACAATTGGCATAACCATTAATCTAAGAAAGATTCGCATCTCCATAGACTATGGACTGTCAATCTCATTCAGGAAATAATCCCTAGGGAAAAAATTTTGGACGTCAACTCGTAATTCTGTCGTTCATCTGGGCAATTTATTCGAGTATAATTTGATTTATAGAAGATCATGCACAGTTGTTTTTAGCTGATTGTCGACACGACAAATTTGCTAGATTTAGTAGTTCGGACAGTATGCTATTAACGTTTCTGTAACGATCTCTGGACTGTCTGCTTTGGTGGCACTATGTGAGGTAGAGACCGTTTTCGATATATATATATACTATATCGTTATATAATTATATCTATATATATGTATATATATATTCTATATATATTATATTTATATATATCTTTATATTATAATATATATATATCATTTAGTATATTATATACTATATCTATTATATCGTATATTTATATATATATTAATATATTTATATTATTATTTATTTATTATATTATATATTTATTTATAATTATATATATATATATATATTTATTATAGTCACTAATTTCTTATTTCTCCAACTCCAACCTCGTCCATAGGATTCAATCCTTGCTTCTGAGCCAGGAAAGTTTTTATTCTATATTGATATTGAATAAAAACTTTCAATGATTTGTTAATTTCATATATAATTTAATTTATATAATTTATGTATACAAAGTCCTATATCTATATAATATATTATATTATATATTATAGATTATATATATATAGTACTTAATTATATATAGTCTAAAAATATATATATAGATATATCTATACATATAAGATTGGGTCTAATGTTTATTTTACATATTTATAATCATTAATCTCTTTAATCTGAATGAAAAATGATAAATTAAAAAAGTAAATTAAATACTTGATTTGTTGAAGTATAGTTAATGAAGTTTATTCATTCCCAAATGCTCAATTCAACTTGTTGGTTACTTTTCGAGACCCCTGGATCTTCTTGAGTCCTATTTAGTTTTTATCCATAATATTTGGTTTTTTTCATAGACCTAAAGGTTTCTCCTTTTTATAGTAGTCAATTCAATCTTGCCAATTTTATAAAATTTGATGTTTTTCCAGCAGATCCATTCTACCCTAGCGGTATTCTAGAGGAGTTCAGGGTTCGATGGGGAGCTGCTTGTTTTTATCGTTAACATTTTGGAAGTGATTGTCTGCTCGGATTATGACACCTTAAGTTCTGCTATAAGATGGGAATGTAATAGTGATATATTATTGTTTCATTCCATCTTCATCGCTAAATATTTCGCTGCCTAAATCCGTGGTTAGATTGTGGTTGTTTTCGGCCATTCAGGCTGAAAGTGGTATCGGGGTTGTAATTTTTGCTTCTTTTATCACTTTGGCTTAATTTTTATTACGTTTGTGAATCGTTGCAGAGAGAATTGGATTGACGAACCAAAGTAGATTTTTCAACTAAATTATGTGCCTCCATCTTGGTTCTCTTCTTGGATGACATATTCTCCTATTGCAAAAGTTTTAAACTTTTATAATCCTTTCTTCTTATGCTTGATGGTTATGCTTCGGCGAATGCTATTTTTGGTTTGTTTCTTTATTTACCTTGAGGATCTGGCTAGCTTATTGTCTACTTTTTTTTCTACTAGTGTTTATATACTTGTGATTAAATTTGTGGTGATAGAGTCTGAATCATTGGGTTAGTTATTACTACAGGAGTTTTGAGGGCTGCTTGAGATGACACGTTGTTAAATATCATCCTCTATGTTACAGCACTGCTCGGTTCTCTTCAGTGATTGAAGGCACCTAGGTCATCCTATGTCCGAGAGGAAAACTGTATGATTCTATTAATGCCTGTTTGAACTATTCTATGTCTTTTTTGGATCATTAGATCATTCAATTCGATATGTGGTTATGTTTTCTTAATCTCACATTTTATTGTGTTTTGTAGGTTTGGTATATG
>JABUQX010135524.1:0-17500 GCA_015478945.1 Trachelipus rathkii
AACAGATACGCGAGTTGTAATTTAGTGGATATTGATACGGCAGTTGCTTATTGAGGATTGCTAGGGTAATATATAATACTATATTATATATATATATATATATTATATGTATTTAGGAAGGTGGCACCCGGGTAAGTAAAGTGAGGAAGTTAACAGTCGTTAATTTTTAAATTCGCTTTAACAAAAAATATAACGGACGGTACATTACAGCGGTTTATTTACGAAAGAACTGTAGCGGATAGTTAACTAACGTTTAATCGTTAACGTTAACCGTCGTCCGTATATGTAGGACATAGTAGTAATTTGTTAATTTTCTTTATTTATAATATCACAATATTTAATAATGATATTATGCTTATGAGGACCGAATTTATTGAAGGCTTTGGTACGGCGTAATCAGCAGATTGGCTTTGGCCGTGCCGGAGAATACTTCCAAGCGTAAAACTAATACCTTAATTAATTAATACTCAATACCGAGTGTCCGTAAAAGAATGTTTCTCAGTTTCAATGCTTTATTATAAACAGCATAATATAGCACTATCCATGACATATCATACCTCAAGTGAAGAGTAGGTGGCATAGTTGAATATGCACTTGGCCAGAACGAGTTCTGATAGGTCGTACATATCGCGCATGCGCGCATGTCAATGTAGTCTTTCTAGTGCGGCTGCCCACATATTGACATGGGCGAGTCCTGAGCGGCAAGGGTTTTGTGTTCGACATTTGCAAGTGGCATCTGGTAATGTACGATTAGGATGCGTATCGGTTACTTGTTCCAATGTGGACTCCTCCCCCCATGTGGCAAAAACATTCGGGCCGGATGGTCAATAGGGGCATTTTGGCACTAATGGGATGTTCTTTGTAAAGGCAAAAGGTACAAGGAATGGGCCGCTATAAGTGACTGGGGTAGCAAGGGATGGTGGACGGGTATCAGGCCTCAGTTCTTCAAGTAGTCCTTAAGAAATCCGTTCGGAGAGCAGTCACGAACTGTAGGTGCCAAAAACGAAGGTGTGGAGGTGTTAAGTAGGGACCGACCGGGGGGCGGGAATTTTGGCCGGGCGGGCGGGCTGGGGGCTGCTTAAATTTAGCCGGGGGCGGGGCGGGGCTGGGGGCCGGGGTTAGCTAAAATTATAAATGTAAGTCAAAAACACTGAAAGTCTTAAATACTGTAGGATGAAAAATTAAATATAATTTCAATTAATTTAATTTTTAAACATTATAAAGAAGAATCCCATTTAATTAATTCAAATTAATAAGAAATTGGTCGAAAGAAATTTTTAGTAAAATAATGAGTGATTTTCTAGAAGAATAACTTGTATTGAATATATAGTATATATATATATATATATATTATATATTATATATATATATATATATATTATATATAATATATATATAATATATATTATATATATATATATTATATAATATAATTATATATATATATATATATATATATATATATATCTATATATATTATATATATATATATATATATATATTATATTTAAGACTACTTTTCGTAGTGATATATTTACTTTAGAGAGGAAGCCCTTGGATTCTTTTTTAGTATTAATGCTTTACTGTCAGTTCCTTTTATTAACTAAAATGTAAACAAATTATAAACATTATTTAAAGAACTTTTTTTATTAATGAAATAAATTTAAAAAGGAAGGCTAATTTTCGTCCCGACACGAGAGACCTCTTCAGGCTAAGGGACTGGATTTCTTTCTTGATCTTCATCAGTTCAAGTGTGTTTCAGTTGGTCTGCTATTTTCTTCATGGTGTTTTTGAAAATATTTTGATGTGTGTTGCAGATATTCATTTTTGTATAAAAGTCTATCTTAACTTCAGCCGGGATGCTTATTGTAGTTGTTACTATTATAAATGCAAAAGGATTCCATGATTTTGCGATGGTCGTGTGATTGATATTTCTGATCATGCTTTAGAGGTATGTGTAGATTGATAGCGTTAAGGCTGATTTATGGTGTCCTTAGTGCACGGTCATCTGTAATTTGATTTTTTTTCTTTGCAAATCTATGGTTTAACCTATATATGTTTTATTGCAAGTATTGCAGGGATGTGATTTATACAGCTTTGGGGGAGATTTTCTTTTCGTTTTGGGGGTTTGAGATGTTTTAGGTGGTTATTTGATGGAATAAGGGTAATATTTTTTGGTAAAATTTGTTTTTAACAAATATAATGGTAATTGAGGAATTGGTAAAAAGGAGGTGTTGCTATTTTTCGGGGAAAGGGTGGCTATAGGTAACCTTTTTTTGCTTGTGTATAATGCTTTGTGTGGATGAAAAATCTTCAGGATAGTAACAGTGATTTGAAAGTGTTGTGGATGTATCGTTTAGGTGTTGCTTGTGCTCTGACAAGAGGGGGGACGAGCATATACGGAAAGCACGGAGAAATAAAAAAGATGACGAACAGCTCATTTTGGTGCTTGGGGAATGATTAGATAGCCAATGTATATAGTTTTGGTGCGAATGTTGGTTTTCTATATATAATAAATTGCAAGTAAATGTTATTCCAATGTGATTAAGGTATCGGAGGAAGGGGAATCAGAGTTGTTGGAAGGCGATTTCTATCGTAGTACTGGAACTGAAGGATGAATGGAGTTAATATAGGTTTAGGACATCTTAGGTTGGGTGTTGGGTGAGGGAGGGGAGACAAAAAATGTATCTACAGTACTAAACGAGTAAACCCCTATTGTTTAGGATAACAGGGGTGGGGTAAAATAATGATATGAACAGATTCGGTTAGTTCTCGGTATGATATGTCTGGGAGTATGGGAAACAGTGGGGGGATCCTATACACGCAGATGCGAAAGTTTGTTGTTGTATAATTATTGTGCCATTAAAATGAAAGGAAGTTGTATGTTGTAAGTGAGAGATTGGCCCCCGTTTCATATATTAAAACAGCTCATTAATGCCCTCTAATAACTATTTAAAGCAGTATATAGGTGGAACCATAGATTTGCAAAGAAGAAAAATCAACATACAGATGACTGCACAAGACAATGCATTAAAGTTTCAGCTTTATAAACGCCCAGGGTCACATGCTGCGAAGTCATGCGTGAGGGCGGACACAGGCCGACGGTCTACTACACTACCGTACAAACATTAAGATGAATCAAGCAAATATCAATCACACGATCGCAAAATCATGGAATCCTTTTGCATTTATAATAGTACCAACTACAATAAGCATCCCGGTGAAGTTAAGATAGATTTTATACAAAATGAATATCTGAAAACATCAAAATATCAACAACACCATGAAGAAAATAGCAGACCAACTGAAACACTTGAACTGATGAAGATCAAGAAAGAAATCCAGTCCCTTAGCCTGAAGAGGTCTCGCGTGTAGGGACGAAAATTAGCTTTCCTTTTCAAATTTATTTCATAAAAAAAAGTGTTTTAAATGTTTTTTAATTGTGTACATTAGTAAATAAAATGCGTGACAGTAAGTATAAACACTAAAGAATCCAAGGGCTTCTCTCTAAAGTATATGATATATAATATTATATATATATATATATAATATATATCATTATATTATGTATATATATATTATATATGATATATATATATATATAATAGTAATCTTATATATATATATATATATATATATATATATATATTATTATTTATATATATATATATATATATATATTATATATATATATATGATTATGTATTAATTCAATTATAAATTATTTGAAAAGAGCTTTCGGAAAATTTTGATTTTCTTGCCCGGATATTCTACTTTAAATAAATGTAAATACATTAATAATTTTAACAATTATATATTTCCTTTCCGAATTCGTTTGATATATCATTTTCGAATATTTATGTTAAAAACTCGGAAAAATTAAAATTTGGCCTAAATTTTAATTTGAAATCATAGTAATACCAAAATTGATTATATATTTAGGTATGTTTATATTTTGCATCAATTTATAACAAAGGAGTATTGCTAATTAAAATATATATTTTATTTTGTTTGATTAACCCTCTATTTTTAGTGCAAATTTACAGTTAACCCCGGTAGAAAACCCGGTTTTCTGATTTTTGGCGGCGGGGCCGGGGTCGCTAAAATGGCCGGGGTTGGCCGGGCCGGGGCCGGGGCCGGGGCCGGGCCCCGTGGTTCTTGTTAAGGAAACGTTTACACATGCGTGCATTACGCGGTAGAGTTTGTACAGTGCTTTAAAAGGGCCCACGATAGGCTCTTCTCCGGTTTACTTTGCTGTGCAGTGTTAGGCGAGACGCATGACTTCTAGAATCGCTGTAGTGTTTTACAGTGAGTCCACCTTTCATCTCAGGGGTAAGGTTAATGCCCATAATGTTCGTATCTGGGGTCTGAAAATCCGCATGAACTTGTAAAAACACGAACGTGATTCCCAAAAGGTTAACTTTTTCTGCGCCATATCCCGACGTCAGGTCTACGGGACCTTTTTTTTTCGCAGAAGCAATCCGTAACAGGGGTCGCCTATCTCGATGTTACAACAATGGCTCTTTTCACAATTATTAGAGGATGAAGCGGTAAACTTTATATGGCAGCAAAGATGGAGGGCCCCTCCACATTGGAGTCATAGTGCGAAGACGTGGTTGAAACGACCTTACTCCGCAGATCGTTGGGTTGGTCATAATGGTCCAGAAGACAGAGCTCTATATATCTGGCCCCCGGGTCCCCGGACTTAACGCCATGGCGATTTCTTCCTATGGGCTGCCCAATTAACGCAAGAGTTGAAACGCAGAATTGAACATGCCGTTCCTTCCATTACCCCTGTCCGGATCTGTTAACCATGTTTGGAGGAATTGGATTAATCGGCTGAATGTATCCCTATAAAGAAGGCACATATGACATTATGTAGGAAACTCTGTCATGACTTCACTTTGATGTATGATATGCTGTTGAATTTGTATATTACGCTGTTAGTAATAAGCATTGAAACTGGGATTCTTTTATAGGACACGAGTGTATATATTGTGAAAAATAATAGGATATTGTCAACTGGGAATTTTATACAAAATTGTATATTTTTTATGATGTTACAAAACGCTATGAGGCTATTCTTATATTTTTCATAGTCCAAAGAAGCAAGTTCAAGTAACTAACGAAAGAAGTTAATGCTCATTGAACGGGCAAAGTCACTATCTCTTTTTTTATTCGCGAATCAATAAGGAAATGAGAATACGCAAAAGAAAAACGTCAACATTTAAACGGATAATAACCGTGAGAATAACACATTTTGAGGCCATTGAGAGGAGCGTTAGGAAATTTTGGAAATAAGTTTATCCAAAAAATCGAAATCTAATACAATTAAAATCTGATAAGAAAATATTTATAAACTCGTAAATTAAGTTAACGATTAACGGATGTAGGGAAAAATTTTAACTCGTTAATAGTCCGTTACTTCTTTTCGAAATTAACGAAAGCGTTAAAAGTTAACGAAAAATTAACGAGTTAATTAACGGATTAACGCTTTAAAACGCGTTAATGCCCACCTTTGTATAATATAATATATATATAATTTATATATATATATACTATTATATATATATATATATATATATATTATATATATATATATATTATATATATATATATATATATATATATATATATAACATATATATTATATATATGATATATATAATATATATTTTATATAATATATATATATATATATATATATATTATATTAAACCACAATATATATATATATATAATAATATATATTATATTATAATATATAGTATATATATATGATATATATATATAATATATATATATATAATATATATTATATATAATATATATTATATAATATATACTCCTATATATAATATATATATATATATATATATATTTTATATATATATAATATATATAATAAATATAATATAAATATAGTATATATATATATATATATATGGTATATTAGTATAATATATATATATATATATATATATATATATATATATATATATATATATATATATTATATATATATAATTATGATTATATATATATATATATATATGTCCCAAAGTAAGTATACTGAAGTCGCATTTAATAATGTATTGGACTTACCTGAAATTGCAAGTTATCTCCTTCAAAGTAAAGTATGACCCTTGCGAGGTTACACAGCGGTTTCAATGTTTCTTCCATTGTTCATAGCAGTACCGGAAGTCATTTTCCAGAAGTGTGTTTAGTTCACGTGTTACAGTATTTTTTTATGTTTTCCATCGTACCAAAATAATGACCCCTTCAACTTCATTTCAACTTAGGGAAGAGGTAGAAATCGCACGGGAGCTAGATCTGGGCTGAATGGAGGATGTGGAAGTACTTTTAAATGTTTTTCTTCGCCAGAAATTCAATAATTGAGAGCTCAGTGCGAGATGGCGCGTTATATATATATTATATATATATATAATATAATATATATATATATTATTATATATATATATATATAATATATATATATATATATATATATATTATATATATATATATATATATATATATATTATTATAAACTGCTACTTTCACTACTTCTTTTACCTTACCTACACAATTGTCATCTACTCAATGAATGAATTAGTTCTTAAAAATAGAATAGCATCTGCCAGGTCCTCCTTCATTTTTCCTCTTAGGTCTGATTTTATAATGCTAAGAGCAAGAAAAGCCGTTCAACGCTAGTTGCTTTGGATGCAAGATCAGTAGCAGCACTTGCAACTCTTGTACATGTCTGGATATTATCGAGTGGCCCTCTTCTTAATTTAAGCTTCTAAGTTTATATCAATTTTTTCAACTTCTTTCAGTTGCAGAAGGGAAATTTTTTTAAAGGTTATGAATATGTGGTACAAGGATGAGGAAGAACCTTGACTTTTTTGAACCAGTCGAAACTTTCGACTAAACTCTTCATATCTAGAAGCTTTTCCATACTCATTTTTCTGAGCTTCATGAAAATGACTTGGAGAAGGTAGTAATTGGGGATAGCTGTATTTCATTCAATACAATATGTTCAGATGTATTCTTCTTCTTGAACTTCTTGCAACTTTTTAATACAAATGGTCACGTTGCAAAGTGCAGATTTAAGCTTTTTGGTTGATGAATCATTTTCGTTAAGAGTGTACCCTGTAGATAGGAATTAATATAAACAGCAGCTAGTATAGAATACAATTGTCAATGAGAGAAATTTCTCTTCGTACCTTGGAGTTTTTTATTTCTTCAGCATCTTAAATATAGATGGTATAAGGTTGAAGGTTGAATTCATTAGAATATAATCCAAATTGAAACATTAGGTGCAGATTAAAAAAACTTCGAAGTTTGCAATTGCATTTTGTGATGTGGAAGTCGCAAGTGAGTGAACTTGTTTGAAGCGATTGAAGTCACTCACAGAGTCACAATTCATAACTTTGTCAGCTCAAAATTTTCTGACTCCAACTCTATCTTGAAATTATCGACTCCGACTCCACCCTTTGAAAATTACCGACTCCGACTCCGACTCCCGACTCCAACCCTCTTCAAATTACCGACTCCGACTCCGACCCGACTGCCACCTTTTCAAAATTACTCGACTCCGATCCGATCTGACTCCACTCTCTTCCAAAACTACCGACTCCCCGACTTCCGCGACTCCGACCCGCTCCGACTCCGACTCCAAACCTGCTAGTAGCTTTCTTTTTCAAATTGAGCATCCTTGCGAATCATTTAATATAAAATATTTCATCCACTCATGCGTGGCTTCTCAGATAAGATTTAATTCTTTTAAGGCAAGGAAAAAGATCTCTCCAACACTGCAAATAATAAACACTTACTTCCATTTTCATAAAATATTAATCACTCATAAATAATTATAAATCGTAGAACACAAAAAACGTATCTATTATTAATTCACAAAACAAGGAACAAAAAAAAAGACAACCCCAACTCACCTACCTTGAAATAAAGTAACTGACTGACTCGTTCATTATCACACACTCTCTCTCAATATTATTATATATATATATATATATATATATATTATATATATCTATTCATATTTTACCTTCTTCTGATATATATATATATTATATATATATATATATATATTATATATATATATGATATAATTATTATATATATTATATAAATATTTAGTGCTATATTGCAGGGGACTGGAATCCTGCAATCCTGGGAATCCTGGAAGGATTCAGGATTCTGGAAAGTGGTTCCAGTTTCCAGGACTGGAACTGGAAAGTACTGATTTGAAATTATATTCAAGGAATTTCTGATGTGGTGTGTTCCAGGATCCAGGACGGATGCTGGAAGGACCATATATATATATATAATATATATATATTATATATATTATATATTTTATCGTATATATATATATATATATATATATATATGTACATGCTTAGAGAATACGTACATGCTTAGAGAATCCGTTCATGCAAGAGAGAATACCGCATACGCACACGCACACCCGCACCCCCGCCGCACCGCCTGCGTATATATATATATATTTAATATGATATATATATATTATATATATATATATAGTATATATATATAATATATATATATATATATATATAATATATATATATATTATATATATATATATATATATATATATATATAATACGTATGAACTCAATTGTTTCTATGGAGTTTTGTTGCCAACTCTTCTAGTTCGCGCCGGTTACGCCCCTCGCAGAGACCGCTGCATTCGTACGTCTTCATTGACCAAGTGCAGGCATTCGACTAAATAAAATGAGGGGAAAATAGAGGGGAGAGAATGAGAGAGGAAATAGAGGGGAGAAGAGAAGGAGGGAGAGAGAGGCCTGGGAATCCATGAGGGGAGAGAAAAAATTTTAATTACCTTTTAAGTCTAAAAAGAATAATTTATGACGTAAAATAACAATGCGTGGGAAGATTTTGATAAATTATTGCTGAAGTACAAAGGAATTGACAAAGAAACGAATACATTTTGTTTTCAAACTAATTACTTTTTTAAGGTGTCAAATGGAAATTTATGACCTTTTTAAGAAGCTTTTTTCAGTTACAACACATGTGAACTAAGCTATTCACAAAGAAGGAAGAAAGGATTTTATTTCAACTTTGTTTAAAACTAATTAGGTTTTAAAACGATCAAAGGGAAATTTATGACGTAAAATACAAAGCTTTTTTTCAGTTACAACACATGTGAACCTATGCACACAAACAAAGAAACAATTTTCTTTTTTAATTATTATTATTATTATTAATTATTATTATTCATTTTACTATTATTAATATCAAAATAAAAAAGGGTAAGGAAAAGCAATTAGTTTTTTTTTTCTCAACTTTTTTTTTTTTTTTCATTTATTAAATAAAAATACATTTATTTTGTACAAAATACACATTTACAATATATATATATATATATATATATATATATATTATATATATTATATTAGTAATATATATATATATATTATATATTAATATATATATATATATAGTATATATATATTATATATATATATTATATATATATATATATATATAATTCTATATATTATATAATTACATAGGAAAAGTTGCATAGAGGTTCGAGAGGACCTCTGTATCCAAAAGGTATAGTTCGAGCAGTGTTTATAATAAGAGCCCTCTTTGTTGAAGTCATTCTCAGTTTCTTTGTTCCTTTTCTGATTGATACCTCGCCCTTCTTAGTAGCCCTAAAAATCATCGAAGGAGTATTAACTTCTCTATATCGACCGTTTGTATTCACGGTTTATCTGAATCATCAAGATTGAAAACCGTATTATGAAGAGTGGGAGCTCCTTCCTTTTCTCTCATCTGTTTAATAGCAATTGCTGTTAGGTCCTTATCTTTTATAGCGTTGTAATACTCTTCAGCACCCATAAGCCATTCCCTCACTTCGTTTTCAGCATCTGTATCGACTTTATCTAACACTATTTTCAGCATACCGTCAAAATTGATAATATCACTACTCAATTTACTCAATGTTAATCCCTTAGCTTTCAGAATATGATCGATGCTACCATCAGGTTTTATAAGCCGAACAGCGTAAGATTTAGGTCCAGTGCAAACAAAGCTGTCAGCTGTAATACCAGCACCGATTTCATCTGTCAAATCACCTAGAAACCTTCCTGTTTCGGGTACGAGCTCATCTTTTTTAGCTACAAAGATGCAAGAATCTGTATCGCAATATAATACCCTTTGACCAAGTTTTTCCATGAGTCTGTATAGTTTGACTCTTGCGTGGGCTGTAGTGAACGCAGCGATAGCTAGATTTGTAGACTTTGCAGTGTTATACGCGTAAGCAGTGTATCGGACAGAAACTATATGTTTTTGTCCAGCAACCACTACATTTTCAATTTCCAAATCGGCTTGCTTAGCCAATGCCCAGACCTCTGCGTCACTGTGACAAATGATGTCTTCTGTAGCAGGTGCGCGTTCCGCCATTTTTCCCCAAAGAGAATTAAGACATAACTTGGCAATGAAACGGAGACCAGGGTTGCTCTTGATATTAGCCTTATCTAGTTTAACGCCTTCAATTCTTTCAAAAGCCTCGATGAAAATGTCAAGTTCAGGATCGGTGAGACCGGTGATACCTTCAGGGTACCCTGAAGCCTCAGTTTTCCATTTCAGGAAGGCTTTCACGTAGTCTGTGAACAAACCGATCATAGGTGTGAATTTCCAGATTTCAAAGATCTTGGTAATCTTGTAGCCTTTTTCAACAGCCAATTTTAGTTCGGGTGTTGTGTAAACACCCTTAATCTCGCGTTGACTATCAGTGTGAGTGCACAATCCCTCGTATCCTTCTTTAGCGCACGTTCGACATAGAGTAAATATTAGTCTTTCTTTATACCTCCCTGGCAAAACAGGAATGTATAAGTTTTGAGGAGGTAAAACGCTAACGTAAGCTACCCCGAAATATTTCTCGTGCATGTTCGCTATGTATTCAGGAATGCTAGGGATGTCACTGCCAACAAGTTTCTTCGGGATGCCTGTAGGGAACTCTTGAGATTTTTGTACCCAAGGGTACAACGATGTGAAATCTAAGTAACAAATTTTATTAGCACCGTCTGTGGGAGGGAAGTAATATACAAAGGGTTCTGTACGACCTCCGTACAATGCGTCGCCTATAATAAGTCTATTATTGGCGACATCGTTGCCTATTCTATTAACATACGGTCTCAGAAGTTCCGTATCCTCTTCCTCTTCGTCAGGGTCAGCGTTGAGTATACTCACCAAGCACTCATCTTTCATTTTTTTCCATTCGCATTCCCACACCCTCACAACTTCAAAGCCGGCTCTTTTGTATGCCTCTTCCTGCAGCATGGTTATTCTATACCTGTCGAGACTGGAGACACCTCTATGTTCAAGCTTGCCATCCTCACAACTCTGATGCCCATGCCAAATACATCCATGGAACAAGTACGCTATGCGTTTCTTTTCCACGGGTCTAGCACCGGGTGCAGACGCAGCCTTATCCATTGCCGTCCATCTCTGTTCATTCCTGGGTTTCAGCTGGTTGTCTACTTGAAGCTGCCTGAGGGCTACAAAGGCATCTCCGTCAATAGGTGTATAATCAACAACAGGAACCTCAGTGTAACCGTCTGGATGTACGTGTTTATTCTTAAGTTTAAACACTCGTTCGCCGCCATTCCGGGCATGGGTTATCCTTTGGCCTGTATACTTCTCCATGAATGCTATCCAACGAATACCTTCATACGAATAATTTTTCTCGCCGTGTCGACTAATATGAGCAACAGTATCATCTTTCATATAATGAGTTTTAAAGACTCTAAAACATAATGAAGCAATTGTACAACATTCCGTTAAACAATCAATTTGGAACATATCAATGAACATCTTTCGGAATTTTTCAAAACTTTGTCGTAAAATGTCAACATCCTGCACACAATATTTAGTGCATTCTGCTTTTATGTCATACTCTCTATTTTCGAACGAGCTATACCACTCGGTAAATTCTCGTTTCTCTGACTCTTCCATACGATCAGTTTCAAATAATTCTCTAGCAGGTATCTGGCCAACATAATTTACATTATCCAGAGTAAGAAATCTATAGGGGAAGAACCCTTTAGCTACATCACCTTTAAGCCCCATACATTTTGGTAGCTTCTTCAACGCACAGGGCATGTATAAGAGAGTATCTTTAAATGTTATATTATGCTGAGCTGTCATAGTGATGATCTTTGTTCCACGTTTTACAGGGTTACTAGAAATAACACTAGCACCGGGTCTTGCTAATAATTTACTGAACACGAATTGAGTGTCGAATTTCCCTCCATTATGAGCTGCTACTATTATTTCGTCTTTCTGATGTTTTTTGGAGAAACTGAATAAATAGTTTATGAATTTATCGACTGGACACTTTTCTGTATCATTTTCAGCATTCAAATCCAAATGGAAGATTTCCTTTCGTTTAGTTCCACATTTCTCACACTGTTCATTTCTTAATTCTTTATCGCTGCATTTATAACAGACCAACATGCTCACAAGTAAGTACGGTACCATGTCAACAACTGATTTGCCGTTACCTTTATCTGTTTCGTTATGGTTATACGTTTCCACATCGTAATAAAATGTATAAACATTTTTCTTTTCCTGCCAGTCCTTTTCTTTCTTTTTCAATGTTTTCATAAAACATTTATGAGCCCCTTTATCAGGGTTATACTTCTCGTCGCAAACGAGACAACGTATATTCACACAGTCATGTTGAATCTGGCCTCTATTATCAGCAATTTTCGTTGTATCACACAGCTCACAAATTTTTATTTTCTTACATACCCATTTGTCGTTTTTTCTATGGTTCTTAAGACATTCTTCATTATAAAAGTGACGATTACATTCAGGGCAATACTTTAAAGGAATATTATTATCTTCAGCCCTTCCCCCGCATTCATATGTGAGACACTGTTTACATTTATAATATTCACATTCCTGGTTTAGATGTAAAGCCATATTTGTTACAAAACTGTAACATTGTCTACAAAAAATTTCACCCGTTATATTCTTAGGATTCACACTACCTATTGTTAATTTGATTTTATCGTTGGGAAGAGGGTAATAATAATGAGTATTGACAGCATCCCATCCTATTATATACAAATCTTTATCTCTGTCATTTTCTCTTGGTTTATAAACCACATGCAACTTTTCATCTTTATCGTTTCTGTAGACAAATATCCTACAATTTAAGACCCGTTCTATTATAGCAAATTTATCAACAGTCAAAGGGTCTGCATATTTTAAACCGCACTGATCGGCTATTTTCTTCCCTAAATTTACTATAGTATCAGGGTCAACATTATTTATCTTTTTTTTTTCAGTAACAACTTTTACACATGCAGCTATAGCTTTAAAACCACAACCAACTGCATCAATCCTCCTATCATACCTACTTGCCAATAAATGACGTTTGATAAGATCAGGATGGATAAAATTAACTTGATCAGGGAATAGAGGTCCACTCCCTTCAGGGTTATGTAATACCTGGACTTCAACTATGAAATCGCTGAACGTTGCTTTATCTCCAGACTGAAAAGCCCTCTCCAGTCGAGTGCACAGGGTTGATACCAAATCATCATTATCTTTTACATCTTTATGGGCAAGGTTGACGTGGAATTCGTTACGTGCACCATCATTGAAAGTAAACCAAAATCTTGCTTTGTATTCTCCATAGTTCACCTCCTTTTTTAAATGTTCAACAATAGCACGAATGACCCTTCTGAAAGCATCCTCAATATCAAGCCCTCGGTTGAATACATTTTCTTCATTGACCCTGATTCTGTACCGATGAGTGTCAATGACTCCTGAATTTCTAGAGACTGCAGTCGTTGTAATTTCTAATAATTCAGCTGTAAAATCTTCATCATCGTCATCATCATCAGCATCATCATCATCATCATCACGTTTTCTTTTGTTATTCTTCTGTAAAGAGAATCAATCATAAATATACTAGTAATAACATAAGACCTATCTTAACTTTACTTTACTTTTAAATGATTCTATATTTTCTTATTGTTTTTAAATAATTACAGTTACAAGATTAGCTAAAACTTCTTACTTTAATTAATAATTCATTCAAACAGTATGTATTTAAAAGAATTTCGTAAATTACACTTACCCCATCATCTGGGCCATCATAAGGATCAACATCCATAGGTGCATCTCTGTGATCGTTCACTCCGCTGGTTCCTGCACCGGCATCGTTGACCCATGTAACTCTTTTCTTAGCATCACGATTTTGAAGACCACGTTTAGCTTGTACAATTTTACGATCTTCACGGGGTGGTTCAGCGTCTCTGGGTTCACCATTATTATCAGATGAAGGATCGTTGTTGTTGTTGTTGTTGTTGTTGTTGTTGTTGTTGTTGTTGTTGTTGTTGTTGTTGTTGTTGTTGTTGTTGTTGTTGTTGTTGTTGTTGTTGTTGAACCCTCCACCCCCTCCTCCGCCTCTGTTAAACCCACTAGCTCCGGAGATATAGCAGAAAGGGCGAAACTGTAATAATAATAATAATAATAATAATAATAATAATAATAATAATAATAATAATAATAATAATAATAATAATAATAATAATAATAATAATAATAATAATAATAATAATAATAATAATAATAATAATATTAATAATAATAATAATAATAATAATAATAATAATAATAATAATAATAATAATAATAATAATAATAATAATAATAATAATAAGAAAACACTTTCAGAAAAACAAATTAATAAAAAGTTTTCAAAAAAAAACTTACAACAAAAATTATTAAAAAAATTTCAAAAAATAAAAAATAAAACATATAAAAAAAAAATTTCAAAAATAAATAAAACATTTACAATAGAAATAAATTTTTTAAGAAAAACAAATTTTTAAGAAAAACAAATTTTTAAGAAAAACAAATTTTTAAGAAAAACAAATTTTTAAGAAAAACAAATTTTTAAGAAAAGTTAAATTATTAAAAAGTTTTCAGAATAAATAAAACACTAAAGTTTTTAAAAATAAAAATAAATATTTTTTGAAATAAAAATAATAACAAGACTTACTGCAAACAATTTCATGAGGTTGTGCATTTTTCCGGCATTGAATATATTCAACTGGGACATTCTGAAGATTCTCAGCAGGTATCACGAAAACAAGAACTGTAATAAAAATATTATTATTATTATTATTATTATTATTATTATTATTATTATTATTATTATTGTGTATTATTGTGTGTGTGTGTATTATTATTATTACCACTCACACAACGGAAAACACACCTAGAGTAACTATCGCTAAGATGCAGACTCCACGACAGACTGAATATAACTAACAGCTAACACCCAGGCATAAGTTATATATACCGTTTCCCCCCAAACATTACGAAATCCCTATAACTCCGCCCTCTTTCAGAAATTTTCAAACCTAAACATGAAACATTAACCCTTCCCGCCATTTTGTATCTTTACTATATATATATAAAGTTCAAATAAATAGTATTATTAACAGTTTTGAATAAGCATTGGTATGATGAACACCTTAGAAAAATTCGTGTTTAGATCCCCCTGTACATCTCTCGTATGTGGTCCAACGGGATCGGGTAAGACCTACGCTTTGCTAAAGTTCCTAAAACACCCTGTTCTATTCGAACAACTCCCCGTGAAAATAATCTGGTGTTACAGCATCTATCAATCTATTTTTAACGAATATAAAGATGTGATTCAATTTCATGAAGGTATATACGATGTTAAGTCTTTGGAAAATATACAGGGTCATAAAATTATTATCCTTGACGATTTGATGCATAAACTGAACGAGGATATAGCTGAAACTTTCACAGTCTACTCTCATCATTTAAATGTTACAGTGTTTTTTATAACACAAAATATCTTTCATCAGAATAAGTATATGAGAGATGTATCTTTAAATACACAATACCTAATTTTGTTCGGACAAAGAAGAGACGTGAGTCAGATCAATGTATTAGCAACTCAAATGTTTCCTATGCAAAGAAAAGAGTTTCTAAAGGTATATAAAGAAGTTACTTCCATCCCACACGGTTATTTACCGTGTGATCTTCATCCTAAGAACACGTACAGGGTACTGCTACGCACAAACATCTTACCTAACGAAACTGAAATTGTCTACATCCCTGAATAACAATGAGCAAGCTAATTGAAAAATATTTACCAGTTATAAAAAACTACAAGAAACTAAGTAAAGCTGAAAAACGTAAACATCTAAAATGTACATCATTTACCCGACTCGTATGTGAAATTTGTCTTAACCTTATAAAAGGAAATGTTCCAATAAAAGAGCCTCAGAAACAAAAGTTACGTCGACATAGCAACATCGTTAGAAAACTTACGCGTAAAATTAAAAAGAAGAATTTTTTTAAGAAAAAGAAACTGATACAGACAGGAGGAGCCTTCCTCCCTCTATTATTTTCCATTGTAACACCCTTTTTAACTAAATTACTAACTGGTCAAAACTAATAATAATAATAATAATAATAACAATAATAATAATAATAATAATAATAATAATAATAATAATAATAATAATAATAATAATAATAATAATAATAATAATAATAATAATAATAATAATAATAATAATTAAAGTAATAATAATAATAATAATAATAATATTCTTCTTCTTACAAACATTAATCATTACTATGCAACAGCAACAACAACAGCAACAACAACAACAACAACAGACTCAACCTACTACGTTATATGAACCTAAATTGGAACAAATGTCTAGTATCGAAAACGAGCTTACCCAAATTTTAAATTCACATATGAACATTCACGATAAAAGAATAAAGTATCAGGAGATATTACAAAAGTTAATAGATTTGAAAGAAAAATATACCAACTATAATGCCTCAAGATCTGTAAATGAAACTGAAGAAGAAGAAGTTGAAACTATTAAAGATTTTAAATCTATTTTAGAAAGCAGTCTTCCAACCAGTGTAAAAAATAAAGGAATAGCTTTATATAACACTTTGAAAGGTCAAATTAATTGGGATTCCAATGGTCAGATTGTAATAAATGGAGATCCCATTATAGGTTCAAATATCGTAGACTTAGTTTCTGATCTTGTACGTAATTGGCGAAGGAAACCTATCACAGGATGGCCTATAATAAAGCAAAAATTAAGAACAATTAATTTTCCTAAGAGTTTGATATTAAATTTGGAACGTTTAGCAGATGTGGAAAACGTGTACTCTACGCCTAGAGCTATGGCTTCGAGCTCTTCAGCTGTAATGACGTCATACCCCTCTCCTTTAGGACTAATGAAAAAACGACCACGAAAGAATCCTTATCCTGCAGCGAAAAAATTAAGAAAAAAGGCTGGCTTGGGTAGAGAATGGTTAAAAATGTAACCTGAGATGCTATAAAACAGGTGTTCATTAACCATTAGGCTTATTAGTTAGGGTAACTGTTAGGTTTAAAATT
>JABUQX010135524.1:22500-25000 GCA_015478945.1 Trachelipus rathkii
TATATATATATATATATATATATATATATTTATATATATATATATATATATATATATATATGGTTAAATTTAAGTTTGATAAAGTCAAGGTATATGTGGTTGTGACAAATGGTCCATCTAAAGGTAATGTTGAAGAGAGTGCGATTTTGTTGGATTATCTGAATAATGGTTTGGATGGGGTGAGTAGGAGATTCAAATTGATTGTGCTGGGTGACCTAGATGGTTGGATAGGTGATCAAAAAAAGGGATGGTATAACAGGTGGCTTTGGGGTGTTGGGAGAAAATGAGAATGGTAGGAAGGTGATTGGTTTCTGTGAGGAGGGAGGCAAGTGTGTGTAAGTAATATTCTTTAAACACAAGAGTATTCATAAGTATACTAGAGTTGGTGAAAATGCAAAGATGGTATCGAAGTGAAAATATGATTGATTTTTGTTGTTGGTGAAAAGAGAGCGATGTTGAAGTTTGAGTTGGATGTTAAATCAGTGAGGGGTTAGGAATAGGGTTATCGGATCATTGTGTTTTTTTTATGTAAAATTAAGTTAGTAGGGGCTTGGATGAAGGGGAGGTGATAAGGAAGGAAGTGGGTAGGATTAAGAGTGAGAAGTTAAGTAAACAAGGTAATAAGGATAAGTATTTAAGAGCGCTTGTAAATAAATCAGTTGAATGTGAACAATTTGAAACTGAACAAATCTGAAAGCTTTCAAAATGAATAAAGCTGTTGATATTAGTGTAAAAAGTATGTTGATCTGGTAAAAGTAGAAAGTAAAGAATGCTGACAGTTAGGGGGTGGAATGAAGAGGTAAACAAGCAGTTAAGTAATAGAGAAGCGTGGTTGAATGTAATAAAAAGCCAATGATGAAGTCTCAAAAGAAATATGTTGGAATTATATAAGGAGTAAAAAATACTATGAAATACTAAAAGATGCATACGTAGGAAGAAAAAAATAGGTAAATGAACAGATTGGAAGAAGGATGAAAGGACTTCAAGGGAATAGAAAGTTCTTTTGTAAAGGAAGCGCGAAAGGCTAAGAATGTGAATAAGAGGAATCTGCTTAGAATAATGCATAAGGATGATGCTTTCGTAACTGAGAAAATGGATATGAGGAGCGTGTGGATTTAGCATTTCTAAAATCTTCACAATATTAGCAGTAATGAAGAGGTGATAGTGAATATGTTTGAGTTTATTGGTGGAAGAAGGAATAGGTATTTTGGGGATGAGGTTATTATAAAGGAGAAGTAATGGGTAGAGTGTAGGATGGCCAAAATATCGATATATCGAAATATCGATATTTTTGGCTCGATATATCGATTTGGGCGATATTTTCTTAGTAAATGTATCAATCAGTCGATTTTGATATATGTTGTCGATATCCGATGTTCTTTTCAAAAAAATTTTTAAAGGCCGGAAAAAAATAAAATCTTATCCCCCTCTCCCGACACCCTGAAGTGATGAAACTCTCTTTTCCCCTCATATTTCGTTCTTCGTTCGTCCCTTAATGTCGTGTATAAAATAAACCGAAAAATTGGGGTTTTAGAGGTTTCGTCTTTTCGGGAACCAAAAATAGGGAGAGGGGTGATCGACATGGCACATACCACTAGGAACCACCGACGGCCGGGGCCCCAGCCCCGGCCATTTTGCCGACCCCGGCCCCAGCCCCGGCCAAAAATCAGGCAAAACCGGGGTTTTCTACCGGGGTTAACTGTAAATTTACACTAAATAATAGAGGGTTAAATCAAACAAAATAAAAAAATATATTTTAATTCCATTACTCCTTTGTTATAAATTGATGCAAAATATAAACATACCTAAATATAATCAATTTTTTTTTGGTATTTACTATGATTTCAAATTAAAATTGATGCCAAATTATAATTTTTCCGAGTTTTTAACATAAAAATATTCGAAATTTGATATATCAAACGAATTCGGAAAAGGAAATAAATATAATTGTTAAAATATTAATGTATTTATTTATTTAAAGTAAATATCTTCAAGAAAATCAAATATTTTCCGAAATCTTTTTTCAAAATTATTTATTTAATTGAATTAATATATATATATATATATATATATATATATATATATATATATATATATATATATATATATATATATATATATATATATACTGTATATATTTATATATATATATATTTATATAATAATATATATATATATATATATATATATATATATATATATATATATATATATATATATATATATATATATATATATATATATATATATATATAATATATATATATATATATATATATATATATATATATATATATATATATAGAGGAGCAACATGGGTATAGAAGAGGAAGAGGAACGACAGATCTTCTGTTTACACTAAGGATAGTTATGGAGAAGATGTTAGAATACGGCAAGAGTTTTTATGTTGCGTTTATTGATCTGCAAAAGGCTTTTGATTCTGTACCGAGGGAGAGACTATGGAGAGTCATGGAAGAAAATTATGGAGTGAGTGGAAGAT
>JABUQX010135524.1:40000-45319 GCA_015478945.1 Trachelipus rathkii
TAATAATATAATATAATATATATATATATATAATATATAATATATATAATAACATATATATATATATATATAATATATATATATATATATATATATACATATATATATATAATAATAATATATACAATAATATATATATATATATATATATATATATATATATATATATATATAACATTTATATAAATATACACATATGTATATACCAAAGTTTTTCTATCCATATAGTGAGATTGTAACACTTGTCGGTGTTACTCCTCAGGAATCTTCTCCAAATATTTCTATCTTCAAATGTTCGTTCCTCCTCTACTTCCTCTATCGTCTTGCCTCTACGTTGTATAGCCTCATAACAGATTTCATCCATCTCTTCACCTTGGTCTTCCTGTACAGAGTCTCTCCCATGCAGAATTCCCAAATCAGGCCATCTCTATCCGATCTTCCCTTCGTTCAAATTTCTTTTTCAGGTACATCCCAACCATCATAACTTTCTCTCAGGCATTCAAACCAGGTTCCACTTCAGTTCTCTCCTCACTAGCACTTACTCTTTTCTGTCTCCTCAACCCAAACGCCTCTAATGATTCTAAGCACTCTCATTTCCGCAGCTTCTATTCTGCTTTTGTATTGGTGCATTGTCAGCATTCAGATCCATACAATATTGGTCCTTTATTTATAAATTAATATTTTAACCTCTGTTGGTATCTTTCTCTCCTATACCAACGAATATAACATTCCCACATTCTGTGAGTATTTCCCAATTCTTCCTTTCTACTCTTCATCTTGTCTTCCTTGATCATCTAATACCACACCCAAATACTTAAATCTATTTACTTGCTTAAATATATCAAACGTTCAAGTTAAATGAAAATATACAACACTTTTTCAAACAAATCTCTAAAATATTAATGTTAATTTTACATTAACATTGTAATATTGAAAACTAAACAAAAATATATCTCAACCTAACCTAACTGACATACAGCAATCATTAACAAGGTAACTAAAATTAGAAATTTGAACTTACCAGCAGAACTCAACAAAGCAATCTCAATCTTTACTATACACGACCGCTCAAAATTTTGTTCGGACAAAGAAGAGACGTGAGTTAGATCAATGTATTAGCAACTCAAATGTTTCCTATGCAAAGAAAAGAGTTTCTAAAGGTATATAAAGAAGTTACTTCCATCCCACACGGTTATTTACCGTGTGATCTTCATCCTAAGAACACGTACAGGGTACTGCTACGCACAAACATCTTACCTAACGAAACTGAAATTGTCTACATCCCTGAATAACAATGAGCAAGCTAATTGAAAAATATTTACCAGTTATAAAAAACTACAAGAAACTAAGTAAAGCTGAAAAACGTAAACATCTAAAATGTACATCATTTACCCGACTCGTATGTGAAATTTGTCTTAACCTTATAAAAGGAAATGTTCCAATAAAAGAGCCTCAGAAACAAAAGTTACGTCGACATAGCAACATCGTTAGAAAACTTACGCGTAAAATTAAAAAGAAGAATTTTTTTAAGAAAAAGAAACTGATACAGACAGGAGGAGCCTTCCTCCCTCTATTATTTTCCATTGTAACACCCTTTTTAACTAAATTACTAACTGGTCAAAACTAATAATAATAATAATAATAATAATAATAATAATAATAATAATAATAATAATAATAATAATAATAATAATAATAATAATAATAATAATAATAATAATAATAATAATAATAATAATAATAATAATAATGAAGAAAGTAGTGGTTATGCCTTTTTCAGATTACGAAAAAATAAATAATAACAGTATTACTATGCAACAGCAACAACAACAGCAACAACAACAACAACAACAGACTCAACCTACTACGTTATATGAACCTAAATTGGAACAAATGTCTAGTATCGAAAACGAGCTTACCCAAATTTTAAATTCACATATGAACATTCACGATAAAAGAATAAAGTATCAGGAGATATTACAAAAGTTAATAGATTTGAAAGAAAAATATACCAACTATAATGCCTCAAGATCTGTAAATGAAACTGAAGAAGAAGTTGAAACTATTAAAGATTTTAAATCTATTTTAGAAAGCAGTCTTCCAACCAGTGTAAAAAATAAAGGAATAGCTTTATATAACACTTTGAAAGGTCAAATTAATTGGGATTCCAATGGTCAGATTGTAATAAATGGAGATCCCATTATAGGTTCAAATATCGTAGACTTAGTTTCTGATCTTGTACGTAATTGGCGAAGGAAACCTATCACAGGATGGCCTATAATAAAGCAAAAATTAGGAACAATTAATTTTCCTAAGAGTTTGATATTACGCCTAGTAAGCCTATGGAATAACCCTAACCAATAATGAACACCTGCACTTTAGGGTTACTTTCATGTTTATACAAAAGCTTTCAGGAATGCTATTTGTAATTTTAAACCTAACAGTTACCCTAACTAATAAGCCTAATAGTTAATGAACACCTGTTTTATAGCATCTCAGGTTACATTTTTAACCATTCTCTACCCAAGCCTTTTTTCTTAATTTTTTCGCTGCAGGATAAGGATTCTTTCGTGGTCGTTTTTTCATTAGGCCTAAAGGAGAGGGGTATGACGTCATTACAGCTGAAGAGCTCGAAGCCATAGCTCTAGGCGTAGAGTACACGTTTTCCACATCTGCTAAACGTTCCAAATTTAATATCAAACTCTTAGGAAAATTAATTGTTCTTAATTTTTGCTTTATTATAGGCCATCCTGTGACAGGTTTCCTTCGCCAATTACGTACAAGATCAGAAACTAAGTCTACGATATTTGAACCTATAATGGGATCTCCATTTATTACAATCTGACCATTGGAATCCCAATTAATTTGACCTTTCAAAGTGTTATATAAAGCTATTCCTTTATTTTTTACACTGGTTGGAAGACTGCTTTCTAAAATAGATTTAAAATCTTTAATAGTTTCAACTTCTTCTTCAGTTTCATTTACAGATCTTGAGGCATTATAGTTGGTATATTTTTCTTTCAAATCTATTAACTTTTGTAATATCTCCTGATACTTTATTCTTTTATCGTGAATGTTCATATGTGAATTTAAAATTTGGGTAAGCTCGTTTTCGATACTAGACATTTGTTCCAATTTAGGTTCATATAACGTAGTAGGTTGAGTCTGTTGTTGTTGTTGTTGCTGTTGTTGTTGCTGTTGCATAGTAATACTGTTATTATTTATTTTTTCGTAATCTGAAAAAAAGGCTTATAACCACTTTATTTTTCTTCATTATTATTATTATTATTATTATTATTATTATTATTATTATTATTATTATTATTATTATATTATTATTATTATTATTATTATTATTATTATTATTATTATTATTAGTTTTGACCAGTTAGTAATTTAGTTAAAAAGGGTGTTACAATGGAAAATAATAGAGGGAGGAAGGCTCCTCCTGTCTGTATCAGTTTCTTTTTCTTAAAAAAATTCTTCTTTTTAATTTTACGCGTAAGTTTTCTAACGATGTTGCTATGTCGACGTAACTTTTGTTTCTGAGGCTCTTTTATTGGAACATTTCCTTTTATAAGGTTAAGACAAATTTCACATACGAGTCGGGTAAATGATGTACATTTTAGATGTTTACGTTTTTCAGCTTTACTTAGTTTCTTGTAGTTTTTTATAACTGGTAAATATTTTTCAATTAGCTTGCTCATTGTTATTCAGGGATGTAGACAATTTCAGTTTCGTTAGGTAAGATGTTTGTGCGTAGCAGTACCCTGTACGTGTTCTTAGGATGAAGATCACACAGTAAATAACCGTGTGGGATGGAAGTAACTTCTTTATATACCTTTAGAAACTCTTTTCTTTGCATAGGAAACATTTAAGTTACTAATACATTGATCTGGCTCACGTCTCTTCTTTGTCCGAACAAAATTAGGTATTGTGTATTTAAAGATACATCTCTCATATACTTATTCTGATGAAAGATATTTTGTGTTATAAAAAACACTGTAACATTTAAATGATGAGAGTAGACTGTGAAAGTTTCAGCTATATCCTCGTTCAGTTTATGCATCAAATCGTCAAGGATAATAATTTTATGACCCTGTATATTTTCCAAAGACTTAACATCGTATATACCTTCATGAAATTGAATCACATCTTTATATTCGTTAAAAATAGATTGATAGATGCTGTAACACCAGATTATTTTCACGGGGAGTTGTTCGAATAGAACAGGGTGTTTTAGGAACTTTAGCAAAGCGTAGGTCTTACCCGATCCCGTTGGACCACATACGAGAGATGTACAGGGGGATCTAAACACGAATTTTTCTAAGGTGTTCATCATACCAATGCTTATTCAAAACTGTTAATAATACTATTTATTTGAACTTTATATATATATAAAGCATAAAGATACAAAATGGCGGGAAGGGTTAATGTTTCATGTTTAGGTTTGAAAATTTCTGAAAGAGGGCGGAGTTATAGGGATTTCGTAATGTTTGGGGGGGGTGGAAACGTTATATATAACTTATGCTTGGGCGTTAGCTGTTAGTTATATTCAGTCTGTCGTGGAGTCTGCATCTTAGCGATAGTTACTCTAGGTGTGTTTTCCGTTGTGTGAGTGGCAATAATAATAATAATAATAATAATAATAATAATAATAATAATAATAATAATAATAATAATAATAATAATAATAATAATAATAATAATAATAATATTTTTATTACAGTTCTTGTTTTCGTGATACCTGCTGAGAATCTTCAGAATGTCGCAGTTAAATATCTTCAATGCCGGAAAAATGCACAACCTCATGAAATTGTTTGCAGTAAGTCTTGTTATTATTTTTATTTCAAAAAATATTTATTTTTATTTTTAAAAACTTTAGTGTTTTATTTATTCTGAAAACTTTTTAATAATTTAACTTTTCTTAAAAATTTGTTTTTCTTAAAAATTTGTTTTTCTTAAAAATTTGTTTTTCTTAAAAATTTGTTTTTCTTAAAAATTTGTTTTTCTTAAAAATTTGTTTTTCTTAAAAATTTGTTTTTCTTAAAAAATTTATTTCTATTGTAAGTGTTTTATTTATTTTGAAAACATGGAACTTATATATTTTGGTTGTAATTTTTTTTTTTTTATCTTTTTATTAATTTGTTTTTCTAATGTTTTATTATTATTATTATTATTATTATATATTATTTTTATTATTATTATTATTATTATTATTATTATTATTATTATTATTATTATTATTATTATTATTATTATTATTATTATTATTATTATTATTATTGTGTGTGTGTGTGTGTGTGTGTGTGTGTGTGT
>JABUQX010135526.1:0-21098 GCA_015478945.1 Trachelipus rathkii
CTAACTATATACTTTCGTTCAGTTCGGAATTTTGGTGTTTAACCGTTTTCGCATTTATCGTAGAAACGCACCGCTTTTCTTTACGCACTTCAACCATAAAGTAGAAAATGGGAGACGGCGAATGGGGTTCAGTTTTCGACAATCGATGAAGATATGGCGAACAGATTGCGGGGTATGGCGACGGCAAAATTTGCAGATGGGAGGAGGGTCCCGTGACATATAGTGGCTGTGAGTGATATTGAAGATTGTAGCTAATACGGAGGCGTGCTAGTATCGTGTAAGCGCTTTCGTCGATGGGAGGATGACCACTCACCGATATTCGGTTTTATATTTCTTAAGTTTCGATTCCCTCTGATTATTCGTCCAGCAGTCTCCAAAAGATCAGTGGCGCAGGAAAGTAATCAGTTGAGTGGAGAGGCGTCCCTTGTCTAATGTCATTCAGGGAGGTGACCTGGAACAACTCCGAAAAAAATGGTGGCCATTTTGGCCTCTATCGGAGATTTCATTGAAAGTTAACCCTACATGAAAGGGCGTCCAACATAGTATGATTTGTTTCTTACGGCAGTGGAACAGCCGAAAAATTTGTATGGCGGATATCATTTTTTTTTTTTTTTTTTTTGAATAAAGGGTTTTAAGGGCCTGGAGCGAGCAGAGCGAATCTGAATAAAGGACATAAGAGTGGTCTTGGTTAAGTAATAGAATTCGAGAAAGGGCAATCATTATATAATTGAAGCATAAGAGGGGGGGAGGGGAGCAGACGCTCCCACACTGTCCTCTGTTTTAGAGCCGTCAGTAAACACTGGAGTAAATTCACCGTGAACTGCGCAATGAGATGGGAATGATGCCAACAAGGCAGTAGGGTGCCTAGATTTGGAGGGCGAGGTCAGGATCAAACAAATGGTGGGGGAATAACTAAGGTGTATACCCTTCGTTGTAAGAGAAAGGCAGCACCTTTTGCAAAGAGATGTTATAAACTGTTTGCAAATGGCCAGTAATTAGGATTCTGAGATATCTCCCGCAAAGTCGGTGTCAGAGCAGACGGTATTGGGGTTTGAAAACGAAGATAATTTGTGCACATGATGTATTCCTTTCGAAGAGAGCGTGGCATCACGTTGGATTCAACTTCAAGGCTCACCCGGGGAGACGATCGGAAGGCTCCAGTGGATATACGGATCGACTCGTTTTGGATGGGATCTAACAGGGGTATGTAGTGTGTTGGGGAGGCCTGACCATATACTACATCCATAGTCCAGCTTCGATCGGATTAAGGCGATAATACAGAAACGTAAAGGGACTTACGGTCAGCTTTAGATTTTGAGGCGAGATGACGTAAAAGGTCAAGCACGCGATGACATGTCGTTTTCAGGAGTTTAATATGCGGTGCATATGTTAAGTGGTCATCTAGAATGAGTCTAGGAAATTATGAGCGAACCATATAAGGTTAGGTTCGCGGGAGGAAGGTGGCAGGCTCTTCGATTCATTTTTTTTTTTTCTTACAAAGACTGCTAAGGTTTTGGTGGGTGAGAAATGGGAGTTACCCCATTGGGAAATATTCTCAATAGCTACATGCTAACACCAGCGGCACGGGCAGAGCCCTAACTGGGAGGTGTGCTCAATATTTGTCTGAGCAAGACGGAGCCAAGAAGAGAATAGCACACACACACGACCGACCAGTGACGAACCTGGGTCTTTCGCTTAGTTGGGCGAGTGCTCTACCGCTGAGCTACCGGACGATATTTTGGTGCTTGATACCATTCCTTCTTGACCTATACGAGCCGACTCCGCCGAATGTCCATTCTTCTTATAATAAATAACTAAATCCAAAATATTGTTGGCCCATTTATTTTACTTAACTTATATCAAAAAAGAACCAAGAATTAAATTTTGATGATGCGCTCCGTCAAATAAAATAGATTTTAATTTTTGTTTAAATTTTATGAAATTTCTTGTTTTTAATTGCTTTTTCTAAAAAGTTTTTGCGCAATTTGATCAAATATTTTCTTAGAAGCCTTCTTCTTCCCAGCACTCAAATTTCGAGTCCCTCGTTGCCAGCTCTTGTGTTTCTTGGTCTTTAATTCCTTTCTTTTAAATCTTCTCTCATCTTTTTCCACTCTCTTTTCAATGCGTCCGCTCTCGACCTCAGTCGGCTCATATATAGTTGAAGTTGCCGTTCGAGAAAAGGCAGCCTGGTACCGGCTATATATAGCGCAAGGTCATCAACATAGGGAGAAAAACTGACCGTCTCTGGGATAGAAGTAACGATGTCATTAATTCCGAGTGCAAATAGTAATGCACTTAGAACACTGCCCTGCAGAACGCCTTCATCCAGAGTAAAGTGGCGTGACAGAATAGAAGAGCACCGAACCTTAATGAAAAGAGGGAGTTGTCCATGGAAACCGAACGAATGGAGTTTAGTGAGAATTCCCATTCTCCACGTTGTGTCATAAGCTCTTTCGAGGTCAAAGAAGACACCAAGAACCATCCCACCAGCTGAAAAGGCTTTCCGGATGTCATGATCCAGTTTTAACAAGGGATCCGGTTTCGAACGATTTTTTGCGGAAACCAAACTGAAAGTTTTATAAAGCCTGGCGACTCTCCAGAACAAGGAGAAGGCGGCTGAACCATTTTCTCAGTAATTTACAGGAATGACAGGTCAGCTGAAATTGGTCTTTGGTTGTCCGCCAACTTCGGATCCTTCCCAGGGTTGGGGATAGGAATTACAAAAGCTGTAGTCCAAATAGATCAAAAAGAACATTCGATCCAGATTCTGTTATACAGATCCAGCAAAAACGCCGATGCCGAGGGGTGAATATGACAAAGCATTGTTTGGGCCAAGGGCACAGTCTTTGCTATTCACCAGTGCAGTTTGATACTCTGCAAGTGTAAAAAGACGGTTATAGGTATGACCTTCCCCTTTTCCTGTTGAGAAGTCTGGCAGTGCAGTGTCAGTTCTCAACTTTTGAAAGGCTTCCGGATAGCGGAAAGAGCTCGAGTGGCTAGCAAAATTATAACCTAATGCATCTAATGCAGGAGCGGAGATCGTGTCGGTTATATCAGGCCCATAACAGAGGACTGTGGGTGAGGAGTTGTTTTAGCGACGAGATATTTTCTGTGCAACTTTCCACATTAAAGAAAGGGGAGTTATGGAATTGACAGTCGAAATAGGAGTTTGAAGATATTGTTTTCGTGTGTGGCGATTAATTCGCCGAGACCTCGCCACAGCTGCTTTAAAAATAATCACGTTTGGGGTGGTACGGATCCTTTTGTATTTCCTGTAGGGTTTCTTCTCTCTGTTAGCTTGTGCGCATTCTTGGGACCACCAAGAGGTTGTCGACCGCTTGCCTGCGGAAGATTGCAGAACGCAAGCTTTCGCTGCTGTGATGACAACTTGCTGGAAGAAGTGAAAGACATCACATCAACAGTCGGAAACCGCTTATTGAAGGGAGAAAGTGGAATAGCTGTGGCCTGAAAAAAAGGAGACCACTCCGCTCAGTCATAAAGCCAACTGGAGTTAGATTTTAACATTGGGCTCGGTACAAGCTCATTTAAAGCTATTGGGTAATGATCACTGCCGTTTGAATAATCAAAGCGGGACCAGGAAAAGCAATCCATTAGGGAATGGGAGCAAAAGGAAATATCAATACAGGAAGAAGTGTGTGTATCTAAAAGTTCATATGTAGGGAGCCCTGGTTAAAACATCCCAGGGAAAATGGGGTTAGAAGATCTACAAGTATCTGGGACTTAGACGAAGTGATAGTGTCGCCCCATAAGAGGGTGGCGGGGTTGAGAAGTCTCCTAGTATAACAACCGGGGTAAGGAGCTGTTTTTATAGTAAATTCACTACTCGAAGCCAAATAGATCGAGCAGACAGTAAGGTTGGTGAACAAATGAATTCGTTTTGCCACTGTATGAAGTTTAGTTTGAAGAGGGACTGGAAAATAGGGAACAAATTTATGAAAGAGTATTCCTGCACTATCATTGTCTCCTCTTTCTATATAGTTAGCGGCGATTTATATTCCGACGGATGGAAGAAGTCGCATTTACATAGTCCCTTTTTCTGCCAACATATGCACTTTGGTGTACATATGTTTATTAGTTGGACAAATTCTTAAAAATTAGTGGTAGCCACGACAATTTCATTGAAGGAAAGTAGTCATGCTATGTTGTTATAAATATTATGATGAAGGTCTTTTAGAGACAATTGTTTTTATGAGACTAGGGGTAGTGTTGGAGGTGGGCTCAGATTCAGATAGAGAGGAAAAGGCTGAGACGATGGATCTCTACGACAGTTAGACAACAATCCACAATTGGTAAAAGAATAGTCATATAACAGAGATTTGGGTTGTACGACCCGCTTTTGGGAAGGAGTTTTTAGTGGTATTTGGTAAAGGGCTTCAGTCAGCAGACACGAGATAAATTGGTTAGTCAAGTCCATCTTTTTTATTGGATTTGATTGGTAGTTGAAGAGCAAGCAAAATGCGTACATGTTTGGGAGAACGGTATCATCAACTACCAGTAAACAGAAGCAAGACTCAGAAATGTGCCAAAGAGAAGATATGAAGCTGTTTTCCATGGAAATGGGGAAGGAAGACCAGAAAGTTGTTATCTTTTGAAAAGTGTGGATTGCAATTATTTGGGTTACGGTATAAGATTCGGTGGGTTGACAGAGTTTGATACTAAATTTTAAGCAGTGAGTCATCACGTAAGGTGATTTTGGAAAGATTTGGACAGAAATTTGATTTACGAGAATGGGACCTCTAGATTTACTTGGCTACAGATCACAAAATATGTTGGAAAGGTTCCAAATTTCACCTCCTTGAGAGGAAGCACCATGGGAGCTTTTAAAAAGAGTGGATCATACATCGTGCTCTGGCCCCAGGAGACTGTCAGGCCCCACACAATTTATTTAAGGGTGTTTTTGGGGTATACAATTTGTAATAGGTTGCTATGAATTTTGAAATTCCGGAGAGAAGAATTATAGAAGGATTCAAAGAGCTGGAGTAATCTTGCAAATTGTCAGAGTTGATTGATTGTGGGTTGTTCGATAGCTGTGGTTGTCTGGGTACAATCTGTCATTGCTTTTGTCTCGAGAATAGACTTATGGCGGTCTCTTCTGGGTTACATTTTTACGTATAGGGTGAATGTGTTTTGGTTTAGAAATTCGGATGCTTTTAATTTGACGAATAATCTTTAGCTTCTTGATTATTCTTTTCTTTGTGTTTAGAACATCTTTTTATTAATTTGAAGGTAATAGTGAGAAGGCGTATTAGGACAGGGACGGTCCTCTTTGCATTGAGTTGGAGAACCTATTGGGTGTAGGTATGGGACAGTGTGTCTTGGCAGGAAATGTTTTCCAAAGTTTTGTATTGGATGAATAACTTAGTTTACCGTTTCTGGTTTTTATTTGAAAACAAGTACTCGAAATAGAGAGAGGAAGGTTGCTGATGTGAATTTAGACAGAAATTGGATCAAAGGCTGCTTTGCTACTATTTGAAGTCCCGGTGGTATTAGACCCAATACAGGCAGACAGATTACAGTAACTGCCTAAGTTCCACTAGGATTTGGGAAAAGAGTTCTACTGGGATGGGGTTGTGTCGGTGAATTAACACCAGGCAGGGTGCAGCTGCAATTGTAGCGTAAGATTGCCTTTTGTCTTGTAGGATATTTTTCATTAAGCTGTGGCATCTCTCCTGCTCAGTTTATGTATGTAATTTTATAACTCGAAAACCTCCCTGTTCCAGAAGCAAGTTAGAGACATGGGCATTTTGAAGAAACTTTGTGGTTATCTGGGTTTTTACAGTGTGGTGTGTTTTCACAGAGGGTGTAAAAATAATTCTCACCAGACTGGGCATATGTTATCGGTCCCCTACAAATTTTCGGGAGTTACCAAAGCCAATTGACATTTAAAGCAGCATTCTGGTTTAGAGGATAAACATTACACGATTGTAACTTGTGAACCCTATTTTCACCTTTGTTGGTGGATGAGAGGGTATTAAGGTCGGCAGTAAGCAGGTGGGTGTCAGGCGAGCCTGACGAGGGAAATCTTTAAATGTTTGGCGGGCGGAATATTTTCTGCTGGAATTTGTAAAATTATAGCAGAATCTTCGTCTTTCTGTTCAAAGAATAAATAGTGCTTTTAGATGTGTTTCTTATTTCATCAAGAGTAGAGAAATAAGAACAGCACTGTGACGTTAAGGATGACAAATAGAACTTTGATTCCGATTAGCAGCTTGAACGAGAAGGGAACCATTCTTCTTAGCGATGCACTTGAAGAAGCTTTAAGATTTGAAGACCCTCCAGAAACATTAATGAGAAATGGGTCCCTTCTCGTTCAAGCTGCTAATCGGAATCAAAGTTCTATTTTGTCATCCTTAGCGTCTCTTGGAAACATTCCTCTTATTTCTACTCCTGATGAAATAAGAAAAACATCTTGGCCGTGAGCATTATCTGATGCACAAATATGCATTTTGGAAAGATCTCGAGGTGTGTAAGGATTTCTAGTTGAAAAATCGGATGTGTAATTAACACATGTGTACCATGGTTTTTAAAAAAAAACAGATCCTTTGAATATATGTTATAACGTCCATAGTTACACCTTTTTAAATGTATTACAAGGACAAACCCTGTTAACGCTACGCCGTTCAGATCGCTACTGAATATCATATTCGCTACATTGTACCCATGCACCTTTAAACTCGTGACGTCAAAACATGAATTTTCCTGAAACTTTAGCTGTTCAATTTTATATACCACGTGAAATTTCATGAATCTGTATCTTTTGTAGGTTTATATACATTTAAAACTCCTGATTCTGATATATATATATATATATATATATATATATATATATATATATATATATATATATATATATATATATATATATATATATATATATATATATATATATATATATATATATATATATATATATATATATGCTGCTATATAATATAACTAATAACCTTAATAATATATATGTATATATATATATATATATATATATATATATATATATATATATATATATATATATATATATATATATATATATATATATATATATATATATAAATACTTAATAATATAAGTCTGGTAGATACTTCTTAACAACTCTTGCTTTCCTCTTATATATATATAAGTATACTTGCTTTATGCTTAGTTTATATCATTGAAATACATGAATTTCATATACATAATATATATATTTTATATATATATATATATATATATATATATATATATATAATATATAAATATATATATATATATATATATATTTATATATCTATTATATATATATATCTATCTATATATATATATATATATATATATATCTATATATATATCTTTTTTTTATATATATATATATATATATATATATATATATATATATATATATGTAATAATAATAATAATATATAATATATATATATATAGGGAAATAGTTTTAAGTATTTTTAAAAGCATGTTTTATTTTAAAGCATTTTATTACATGATAAAAACTATATCATTGACATACAAAATTTTAGCATCGAATATATTTACAAGTTCATTAAAGAAACATACATTGTTTAAAAAACATATAATAGAAATAAATACAATAGACTCCACATAAATTAGAGTATGATGGTTGAACAGGTCGAGACATAGTTTTATATAATTAGCATTATTATATTTTAAAAATGAAATGATATAATAATTATTTAAAATAAATTTTAAATCCAAAGAATCAATCAGGTATACAGCTCCATTTTTCATCCTGTAAACAGAAATCCAATGTCCTCCTGTTGTTACGTGACGAGACGAAGTGTTGAATACGAAACCGGTATCCTTCTCCAGTTTCATAGAGTCTACTTCATTAATGGCGAAGACTCCTAAAAATCAAGGTTCATTTTTAAACATAGTTTTTATTTCTTCTTCATTCATCTTTAATAATCCAGAAGCACGTTGCGTACTCTGTCAATTTCAATGAGTTGAGGATGTTCCAGATAAACAACAACAGTGATGGATGATTGTAGACTTCCACTAAATGAGAAACTTAATCCTAGTGTCCCCTTTCTCAAAATTTTTAAATGACTTGCGCTACACGCTGAATGGTTTGCACTGAGATCGAAAGCATATAAATTATTATTTTTTTAGTATTCTTCAAGATTTACCAACGTACCGCTATCACCGCATGAAACAGTATTAGTTATTAGATCGTAAAAAGGTCTCGAACATTGAGATTGTGCTCCATTGTATAACATTTCATAGTCACGTCCGTAAGGTTGTCCATTTACATGTAAACTGACACCCCTAAGTCCAAAATGGGAGAATTTATAAGGTGATTTTTTATAGTGTCCAGAGTATGCTTCGTGTTAGACATATTGTTACTCGATAATCCATGCGTAAAATTAAATAATTTGGTTGAACTCTTCTGATGGGGTACTTAGCTGAAATGGTCAAAAGCGATTTCTCAATTTCCAAATGTCTCTTGGGAAATAATTTCACCTTTCTAACATAGAAAAAAGGCCTCTAACAACTTGAAAACAGACTCTGAACATACAGTCGTAGCAGCAGGTTTACTTTTTATTTTAAGTGCGAATTTAGGACTTGATCTGGTTAAGCGGATTCTAGTATCTACAGCTGGAAGAATAAGTCTTTCTTGAGAGAAGATGTCTCCATTAAACCGTCCATAACATTTATAAGTGTTGTTTGTGACTTTAGCCGCTTTATCTATGTGTGCAGCCTCGTCTTTGAAACTATGAAAACCACATGATTGAAGATGAGATTGTTTAGCATCGTCTGAAAAATTTAATAAATGCTCTATATAACTTCTATAAGGATAATTTGCCGCTGTCGCACCAAGTAAAGTTTCATTGAGATAAACGTCAATCTGATCAAAACAAGTATACAGGAAATTTGTCTCTCATACACTATGTGATCGTCACCGGAGGGAAGATCTGTCCCATCGAATATTACGTCAATTTGTTTTTAAATATAAAAACACATTGGATGGATCTAGATACTGGTACTTGACCAGAAGTGCCTGGAATATTGAACTCGAGAGGAACATCGGGTGCTGGTGATCGAGTGAGTGGGGTTAACGCTGATGAAATTGGTTTCGCCTACGTTAACCTGGGTGTGAGACGCACAGAGCCAAAAGGCCTCATGAAAGAGCATGACATGGGTAATGAACACACATGGTCTTTGACCATGTGTACGTGGGTGTACGTAGGTGCCTACGACACCTACGTACACCCACGAAAGAGCGTGACACCAATAAAATACCAATAAATAAGTAATGTACGCACATGGTATACGACCATGTGCGTACGTAGGTGCCTACGGCACCTACGTACATATAAGAAAAGCTTGAGGTCAGCTGACTGGATTTAGTATGATATACTACTTATATATATATATATATATATATATATATATATATATATATATATATATATATATATATATATATATATATATATATATATATATATATATATATATATATATATATATGCAATTTTTAGGAAATTTGGTTTTTATAATGAATAATAAAACCAATGTTCTAAACAATTTAATATTAGGTAGTTGACTATTGAGGAAATTTAGAAAAGGAGTAACTTTTTGCTTGTTAGAGAAAAGGAGAAAGGTATCGTCTATATAGCGTTTATAGTAGGAGAGTTTACAATTTTGGGGGGCAGAGTCAAGCCAAATTGATTTATAGTATTTTAAATACGCTTTGCCAAGAATAGACCTAAGAGGAGAGCCCATAGGATTTAAATGAATAAGAATTTTGTATAGTATATTGATTTATGCTGAAATGTGTTAAATAGGGAACTAAATATTTTGCGAGATTGTAGTTGTGTGTGTTATAAGCGGCTAAAATAGATCGAATGGAAATGTTATTTTTATGAATTTTGGTAGACCATATAGGATAGCAATAAGTTACTCCTTTCCTAAATTTCCTCAATAGTCAGCTACCTAATATTAAATTCACTACAGAAGAGGAAATTAATGACATTTTATCTTTTTTGGATTTGAGTATTAATAAGACTAACCATCGCATCTCTCTAAATATACACAGAAAACCGACGTTCACCAACATCGCACAAAATTTCTTTAGCCCCGTACCTTTTCTTCATAAATGCAATAGCATAAACACCCTAATATACAGAGCTTACCATTAATTAAACATCTGGCTATTTAGAACTTCATACAGAACTTTCCTTTATAATTAAGCATTTTAATTCCAATTTATAGCCTTCATCCTTAATATACAGCTTAATAAAAAAATTCCTTAATAAAATATATTCACCAATTAAACCCCCTACGCTACCTTCTAAACAAACTTTTTATATTAAAATAACTTTTTACGACCATTATTATACTAAAATTAAACAGGAAATTACAAAACTTTTATCTAACTCTTATCCTCAGCTAAAACCTAGTTTTCTCTTCACACCTAATTATTCCATAGGTTCCCTTCTAAATCATAAAGACTCCTTGCCTGCTCCTCTACGATCGTCTGTCATATATAAATATTCATGCGGTGACTGTCAAGACACCTATGTTGGCAGTACCCAACGCCAACTCACCGTCAGGATGGACGAGCATAGAGGCTTCTCAGCTAGAATGGGTTCACTCTTCACCAACCCTCCCGCTTCTAACATCAGAAACCATAGCCATATTAAAAATCACCCTATAAATAAACAACATTTTTCTATACTTACACAAACCAACCAATTCTTTTTTTGTTAATTCTGGAATCATTCTATATCTCCAGTCTTAAACCCACTCTCAACAGTGACAGTGGTCCTTACAAATTACAGCTTTCATAATCTAAATAATATATTTAACTGATATCATAGCCTTTTTGGATACTTTGCTCTTGCATTAACGAATGTTCTACTGTTTTTACAAATTTTGATAGAAATAAAAACTTTAATGTCCTGATGATGGGAATGATACATTTATTAATCCGCTGTTCTTTGTAAATTTGAAAAGACTCCATCCCTGTATTTTTACCTATTTACTTATTGTTTTAACTTTTGAGGATTTAATAAAGAAAACTATTTATAAGAAAAAAGTTTTAATTATATTTAATAATAATAATAATGTTTAGAGCATTGGTTTTATTATTCATTATATATATATATATATATATATATATATATATATATATATATATATATATATATATATATATATATATATATATAACTCTATCTTTACTCATACTATATATATATATATATATATATATATATATATATATATAGTATATATATATATATATATATATATATATTGTAGCGGTCGGATAGACTCTACGCATTTCTTTGTCCTGGTCACTCACTTTTATTTCCGTCAGCTATAGCTTAACCTTTCCACGTGCATTCATTTCCTTTTATCAACATACAGCGCGTGGTGCTTTCACGCAGCTCTACAACTACAAGTTTACAAAGGTACGTAACTAAAACTATTATTATATAATAAATATGATTAATCGCTTATTTAATAAATTAACAATTTAGCGTTAGGCTGCATTAAATCACCAGTGGTAGATATGTGCACTATCGCGCAATAGGCCCTAAGACAAGAAATAGCATAGCTAGAACACAAATTAGCTTCGGTTGAGGCCGGAAGGCCACGGCTTTACTCTGTAGGGCCCCAGCGGAAAGGAGCATCAATCGGTGCGAACACCTGGTTCGGTATTTTTCGGGGTATTCCAAAAACGAGAATGATGTAGGTGTAGCATTCAGGATCCTTTCATAAAATTCAGAGCTTCGGCATCGGCCGGAGGCTCTGCCCAAATTCTGTTAGGGTATTAGAAGAAACTGGTATACTAATACCGATACCATACTTTGGGACACTCTCAACAAGTATCAGCCAAAGTACGGTACTAAATAAGGGTGTACAATAAAGTGCAATGATATATCCTGAGGAGAATTTACTAGCATTTTCTCATCAGGACGTATCTCATTGCAGTTATATTACCTCCGAGGCTAGCATTTATTTCTCTCTTTTATTCCTAGCCTGGGGTTCACGTTTTATTCAGATTGGATCGGCTAATGACAAGGACCTATCTAGAAAGGTGTATGCGAAGCTTCTATCTGCAGGATCCTCATATCGGGTGCTTGGGAAATGAAGGCTAGAAATGACGGGTAAAAGCCATTTTGTTGGACAAAAAAGAGAATGACAAGAGAAAACGAGTATGAAAAAGCAAGATATATATAGTACATTTTTTTTTACAGTTTTCACCACCCCTGTAAAAAAAACAACTATATATCTTGCTTTTTAGCACCGTACTCTGGCTGATACTTGTTGGGAGTGTCCCAAAGTACCGTATCGGTATTAGTATACCAGTTCCTTCTAATAACCTAATAGAAATTGGACAGAGCCTTCTACCGATGCCGAAGCTCTGAGTTTTACGAAAGGATCCTCAATGCTTCACTACATTACATTCTTATTTCTGGGAGACCCCGAGAAATACAGAAATGAGGGGTTCGCACCAATGCTCCTTTCTGCTGGGGCCCTACAGAGTATAGCCGTGACATTGCGGTCTCGCCCGACGCTAATTTGTGTAATATCAACATTTATTGAGGTTGCTCAGTTAGGTCAATGTATACACCTTTCAAGATAGGATCCTTGTCATAGCCGGATCCAATCCAGAATAAACTTAAGCCACAGGCTTTGTAAACTTGTAGTTGTAGAGCTGCGTGCTAGCACCACGCGCTGTATGTTATTTAGAGGAAATGAATGCACGTGGAAACGCTAGGCTATAGCTCACGGCAATAAAAGTGAGTGACCAGGAAAAAGAAATGCGTAGAGTCTGTCCGACAGCTACACTTTCAATGGTTGAAATTTCATATATATATAATTTATATAATATAATAAATTTAGCACATAAGATATAAATATATTATATATCTAGATTATATATATATTATATATATATATATATACTATATATATATATATAATATATATATATATATATATATATATATATTAAGGTGTAGCAGATGGTGATTTTTCAAATCGCGGATGCAGATGCGGAGTTAAAATTCATCTCCGCGGATTGCTAATGCGGATAGCGGATAGTTAAGTTTTTTAGAGTTTTAGTCACAGGTATTTATATGATATATATATTATATATATATATACTATATATATATATATAATATATATATATATATATATATATATATATAAGTCTATATATATATATTATATATTATAATATTATATATTATATTATATATATATATATATTATATATATATATATATATATATATATATATTGTCGACTTCTGCGGTCGAGCTTAAATTGAGCTAGCTACTGAGGAGTAGAGGAATAAACTTCTGTTTCTTTTCCAGTTTTATTTTCTTATAAGTAAGTACACGGACCCCTGTTCCTTAATATTGCTAATAACTGGTTTGCACTACATAAAAAACGTTGTTTCTTTACATTAATGTCTATGTTTTATTATCGGAATTTGCAGCGTGTTATCACGTTCGATTTTATTTTTCGGAGGCTATTTCAGAGTTAGCTCCGTCAACGCGTAAAAAACAAAAGACTCTTGCTATCCGTGAGGTGAGTATTAATAGTGATTAGGGTGCGTTCACTCAGACCACATAACCCCCTTTCAGAGAAGAGGTCCAGGGGAGTTAGTCGAGATAGAGGCTTGGAACAACGCACCTATCGACCTCTACTCGATCTTCTTGATGATGCTGAGGGCAGCAAAGCAGGACGGTAGGAAGGTCTGGGAGCTGAAGTTGAAGGCGGTATATTTGGAGTCTGAGTGTGCGTTTGCGAGCGGGTGAGTGGGCGTGAAGTAAGAGTTGGAGTTGGAGTTGTAGTCGGAGCAGGTCATATCGGTATTGGTGCCGGAGGAGAAGGAGGTGGAGGTGGAAAAGGGAGAGGATCAGGAGAAAGGAGATCAAAGGAGGAGAAGGTGGAGGAGGAGAAGGAGGAGGAGGGGGAGAGAGGCAGGAGGAGAAATAGGGATGTTAAAAGAAGAATCTGCGGGAGAATGGGGAGGAGGAGAAATTGGAATGAAAGGCACAGAATTGGGGTCGAAAACTGAAAATGGATTCGCCTCGAAGAAGTAAGGCTTCAGAGGGTCGATGAACACTTCGGTACGAGTTGGACGTTGGATCTTGAAGAACTTCTCCTTCCTAAGCACTACAGGAAAAGGTCCATCGTACTTAGGCTGGAGAGCGGTGCGGTGGGAGTCATGTCGAACAAAGACATGAGTGCAGGAGGAAAGATCTTTAGGGATGTAAGAACGCACTTTGTGTGGGCGAGATGGGCTTGATCTCCACGACGAAGCACAACGCCTCAAGCGGGTAAGATAGGCGAGCGGGTCTGCAGCAGAAGGAGGGGAAGACTGAGAAAAGAAATCACCAGGAAGTCGAAGAGGAGAACCATACACTAGTTCAGCAGCCGAACAGTGCAAGTCCTCTTTAACAGCGGAGCGAATGCCAAGCATAACGAAAGGAAGAGCATTGGTCCAATTTTCCGGGTTGGGCTGAGCCATAAGAAAAACCTTAAGCTGGCGGTAAAATCTTTCTACAACCCCATTAGCCTGGGGGTGGAAACTAGTAGTGTGGTCTTTTCAGAACCCAGGATACGCATCAAATCTCTCCATAAGAAGGATTCGAAAACGCGACCCAGTGAGCTAAGAAAGCTTTAGCAATGGATTCTGCGTTGGCGACGGAGAGAGGAATAGCCTCCGTCCAGCGAGTGAATCGGTCAATGCATGTAAGGATGTATTTCTTACCTCGCGAAGAAGGAAGAGGGCCGACTATGTCAATATGAACACGCTCAAATCGAGCACCAGGAGGTGAGAAAGTGCCTAAAGGAGCCTTGGTGTGACGCTGCACTTTAGAGTGTAGGCAAAAAAGACAAGTACGACACCAATTTGCTACGTCGGTATTCATATCAGACCACACAAAATGGGCAGTAACCAGTTTGCGAGACGCTTCAATGCCGGGATGAGAAAGGGAGTGGAAATTGAGGAAAACAGCCTTACGAAATGATGCAGGAACAAGAGTCGAGAGGCCCATGGGACAACAAGTCAAACAGCCATCTTTTCTCTATCACCAGGGAGTTTGGAGCAACTCCAGCTGGAGGGAAGAGTCTTTTTGGAAATCAAGGATCTTCAGCAGCTTGGCACGTTGCCATGGCATCATAGTCCAAGTGTCGATCAAGGCTGAAATCGCGTTGGATATTCAGTGATTAACCTTCAAAATATTCTTGCATGTAAAAATATGTTCTATAACATTCAAAATCATGTAGACATACTCTAAATGACGAGCTTCTCTTGGAGAGTGTCGTTCAATACCTAGAGATCATAGCGAAAGTGAGGGGCTTGTGGTCCGTGAGAATGTGAACTCACGACCTCCAGGAAGTAACGAAAGTGACGAACGGTAAGATACATTGCAAGCAACTCCTGCAAAAGCCCTATCCGAGTTCTCCGCAGGAATGTTAAACTTGCGAGAGGGGACCAACACATCGTGTAAGGCTGTTGAGACTCCCATCGACCTGCAAATCCGACGTCCACATCTGAATTACTCGCGGTGCTGAGTCCTGTGAAGTGGACAGGAGTGTTGCTGAAAGCGAGAGCTTCTTTGGCAGGCTCAACCGCGGACTTTGCTTCGTCAAAGAACAATCCACTTTCTACTGATGCTGCGTTTCTGGGACGTATGAGGGAGGTAAGAGGCGAATGAATATCTGCCCCTGATTTCCAGGAATCGTTGGTAAAAATTTAGCATCCCAAGAAACTGACGCAGTTGTTTCTGATTTTGAGGCTGAGGGAACATACGAATGGCGTCAACACGCTCTGCCAGAGAGCAAATACCCTCAGCGGAGACCATTTGACCAAGGAAAGTGAGAGAAGACTCACCAAAAACACACTCTGCAGGGCTAAGACGGTATTCCACATTCGTCTAACCGGACGACAACAGCGTGGAACTGTTGCTCAAGCTCGGATAAAAAGGTAGAAGCAACGAGGAGATCATCAAGGTTAGAAAGGGCGAAGGGGAGACCTCTGAGAACGCTATCGATGAAACTTTGAGACGTCTGCGCTGCGTTCCTCAAACCGAAAGGCATCTTTGTGTATTCAAAGAGGCCAAAAGGGGTGACGACTGCCATCTTCGTAAAAAACCATCGGGCGATTATCGGCCATGTGGAGATTATAGAGCCCTCAACGCTGCTACCATACCGGACAGGTACCCAGTTCCTCATATCCAGTCCTTTACTTCCCACTTGGCCGGTAAAATCATCTTCAGCAAGCTCGATCTTGTTGGGGCCTACTACCAGATCCCCGTCGCTGAAGAGGATATTCCGAAGATGGCAGTCGTCACCCCTTTTGGCCTCTTTGAATACACAAAGATGCCTTTCGGTTTGAGGAACGCAGCGCAGACGTCTCAAAGTTTCATCGATAGCGTTCTCAGAGGTCTCCCCTTCGCCCTTTCTAACCTTGATGATCTCCTCGTTGCTCCCACCTCTCCAACCGAGCACGAGCAACATTTGCGTGCTGTTTTCGCCCGGTTAGACGAATGTGGAATACGTCTTAGCCCTGCAAAGTGTGTTTTTGGTACGTCTTCTCTCATTTTCCTTGGTCAAACGGTCTCCGCTGAGGGTATTTTTCCTCTGGTAGAGAGTGTTGAGGCCATTTGCATGTTCCCTGAGCCTCAAAATCAGAAACAACTGCGTCAGTTTCTTGGAATGCTAAATTTTTACCAACGATTCTGAAAATCAGGGCAGATATTCTTCGCCCTCTTACCGCCCTCATACGTCCCAAGAAACGCGGCAGCAGTACGAAAGTGGATTGGTCTGACGAAGCAAAGTCCGCGTTTGAGGCCTCCAAAGAAGCTCTCGCTTCAGCAACACTCCTTGTCCACCCACAGGACTCAGCACCGCGAGAATTCAGATGGACGCTTCGGATTTTGCAGTCGATGGAGTCCTCCAACAGCTCTTACACGATGTGTGGTCCCCTCTCGCAAGTTACATCCTGCGGAAACTCGGTATAGGGCTTTTGGGGCAGGGAGTTGCTTGCAATGTATCTTACCGTTCGTCACTTTCGTTACTTCCTAGAAGGTCGTGAGTTCCACATTCTCACGGACCACAAGCCCCTCACTTTCGCTATGATCTCTAGGCATGAGCGCCACTCTCCTAGAGAAGCTCGTCACCTTGAGTATGTCTCACAGTTCACTACTGATGTTAGGTATATTTCAGGTGTCTTATTGTTTTTGTTTCTCTCCGCACTGAAAATCAACGCGATTACCCCTTCAGCCTTGTCGACCATTGACTATGATGCCATGGCAACGTGCAAGCTGCTGAAGATCCTGCATTTCCAAAAGACTCTTCCCTCCAGCTGGAGTTGCTCCAACTCCCTGTGATAGAGAAGAGACTTCTGTGTGACGTGTCCCAGGGCTCTCCTCGACCTCTTGTTCCTGCATCATTTCGTAAGGCTGTTTTCCTCAATTTGCACTCCCTTTCTCATCCCGGCATTGAAGCGTCTCGCAAACTGGTTACTGCCCGTTTTGTGTGGCCTGATATGAATGCCGACGTAGCAACTTGGTGTCGCACTTGTCTTTCCTGTCAACGCTCTAAAGTGCAACGTCACACCAAGGCTCCTTTAGGCACTTTCTTACCTCCTGGTGCTCGATTTGAGCGTGTTCATATTGACATAGTCGGCCCTCTTCCTTCTTTGCGAGGTAAGAAATACATACTTACATGCATTGACCAATTCACTCGCTGGACGGAGGCTATTCCTCCCTCCGTCGCCAACGCAGAATTCATTGCTAAAGCTTTCTTAGCTCACTGGGTCGCGTTTTCGAATCCTTCTTATGGAGAGATTTGATGCGTCTCCTGGGTTCAGAAAAGATCCACAGCTACTAGTTTCCACCCAGTAATGGGGTTGTAGAAAAGATTTCACCGAAAGATTAAGGCTTCTCTATGGCTCAGCCCGACCCGGAAAATTGGACCGATGCTCTTCCTTTCGTTATGCTTGGCAATGCTCCGCTGTTAAAGAGGACTTGCACTGTTCGGCTGCCTGAACTAGTGTATGGTTCTCTCTTCGTCTTCCCTGTGACTTCTTTTCACAGTCTTCTCCTTCTTGATATTAGACCACTCGCCTATCTTATCCGCTGGAGGCGTTGTGCTTCGTCGTGGAGACCAAGCCCATCTCGCCCACACAAGTGCATTCTTACATCCCTAAAGATCTTTCCTCCCACCCATGTCTTTGTTCGACATGACTCCACCACACGCTCTTCCAGCCTAAGTACGATTAAATTCAACTTAGGATGGGGAAGTTCTTCATGATCCAACGTCCAACCCGCACAGAAGTAGTTTCAATCGACCTCTTAAGCCTACTTTCTTCTTTACCCTAAAAAGTAAGGGTTGGGCAAGTACAGGGTCCCCTTAACATCCCTATTTCTCCTCCTGCTTCTCTTCTCCCTCCTTCTGTCCCTCCTCCTCCGTATTCTCCTCCTCCATCTTCTTCTCCTTCTGATCCCCCTCCTTCTCCTGATCCTCTCCCTTTTCCACATCCACCTCCTTCTCCTCCAGCACCAGCACCGATACTACCAACTCCGACTCCAACTCTTACTTCACGCCCACTCACCCGCTCGCAAACGCACACTCAGACTTCGAATATACCGCCTTCAACTTCAGCTCCCAGACCTTCTTCCCGTCCTGCTTTGCTGCCATCGGCATCATCAAGAAGAACGAGCAGAGGTCGTCAGGTTCGTTGGCCAAGCCGCTATCTCGACTAACTCCCCTGGACCTCTTCTCTGAAAGGGGGTTATGTAGTCCGAGTGAACGCGCCCTAATTACTATTAATACTCACCTTACGGATAGCGAGAGTCTTTTGTTTTTTGCGCATTGTAGGAGCTAATTCTGAAATAGCCTTCGACAACTAAAATCGAATGTGATAACACGCTGCAAAACTCCATTGACAAAAAAGTAGCCATTTATTAAAACAAACAATGTTTTTTATTTAGTACAAACCAACTATTAGCAATATTAAGGAACAGGGGTCCGTGTAACTTACTTAAGAAAAATAAAACTCGATCAAAAACAGTTTATTCCCTCTACTCCTCAGTAGCTAGCTCATTTAAGCTCGACCTCAGAAGTCGACACATATAGTATATATATATATATATAATATATATATATATATATATATATATATATAATATATATATATATATAATATATATATATATATTATATATATATATATAATATATATATATATATATATATATAATACTATAATAATTATATATAGTATATATATATATATGAGTACCTTGACTAAAACTCTAAAAAACTTAACTATCCGCTAATCCGCATTAGCAATCGCGGAGAGTTGAATTTTAACTCCCGCATCTGCATCCGCGATGAGTGAAAAATCACCACTGCTAACCCTCTAATAATATATTATATCTATATATAATATATAATATTATTATATATATATATATATATATAATATATATATAATATATATATTATATTTTATATATAGGAAATTTATTAATTATATACTATATATATATATTAAATATATATTATATAATATATATAATATATAATATATATTGTAGCGGTCGACAAGACTCTACACATTTTATCCTGGTCACTCACTTTTATTGCCGTGAGCTATAGCCTAGCGTTTCCACGTGCATTCATTTCCTCTAAACAACATACAGCGCGTGGTGCTTTCACGCAGCTTTACAACTACAAGTTTACAAAGGTACGTAACTAAAATCATTTAGTATTTACTAAATATATAATTAATACATTTATGCGTTAGACTACAATTAATTGTCCAGTGGTAGATATGCTCACTTTTCGCACAAAGGCCAAGCAAGAGATAGCATAGCTAAGAACACAAGTTAAACTTCGATTTGAGACCCGAAGGCCAACTTTATAATCTGTAGGGCCCCAGGGAAAAGGAGCCATCGGTGAGAACACCTGGTTCTATATTTCTCGGGGTATTCCAGAAACGAGAATGTAATGTAGATATAACATTGGGGCCTTTTTTAATAAAAATTCCAGAGCTTCGGCACGGCGGAGGCTCTGCCAAATGCGTTAGGTATTAGAAGGAAGGTATAGCTAATACGATATCGTACTTTGGACACTCCCAACAAGTACAGTCAGAGTACGGTAAAACAGTATATATATATATATAATATATATATATATATTATATAAATATATATATATATCTATATTATTATATATATATATATAATTTATATATATATATATATATATATATATATATATATTATATATATATACTAATTATAATATCTTAATATTATATATATATATTTCCACATGTGGTACAATATAGTGCATTGAATTATCCTGGGGAGAATTACTTAGTATTTATTGAGGTTGTCAGATTATGGGCTTACGCATACACTTTTCAAGATAGGATCACTTGTCATGCAGATCCAATCTTGGAATAAAACGTGAACCCCAGGCTAGGGAATAAGAGAGAGAAATAAAATGCTAGCCTCGGAGGTAATATTAACTCAATGAAGATACGTCCAATGATGAGAAAAATGCCTAGTAAATTCTCCTCAGATATATCAATTGACTTTATTGTACAGCCTTATTTAGTACGTACTTTTGCTGATACTTGTTGAGAGTGTCCAAAAGTATGGTAATCGGTATTCGTATACAAGTCTTCTCTAATACCCTAACAGAAATTTGGCAGCAGCTCGGCCGATGCCGAAGCTCTGAAATTTTGAAAAGAATCATTCTCGTTTTGGAATAACCCGAAAAATACAGACAGGGTTCGCACCGATGCTCTTTCGCTGGGGCCTACAGAGTATAGCCGTGGTCTTTCGGCCTCAACCGAAAGCTTAATTTTTTGTTCTAGCTATGCTATTTCTTGCCTTAGGGCCTATTGCGCAATGGTCTACATATCTAACATGGTGAAGTAATGCAGCCTAACGCTAAATTGTTAATTTAATTAAAAACATAATCATTTTAATTATATAATATAGTTTTAGTTACGTACCTTTGTAACTTGTAAGTTGTAAAGCTGCTTGGAAAACACCACGCGCTGTATAATG
>JABUQX010135527.1:0-27500 GCA_015478945.1 Trachelipus rathkii
CCCTGCTCCTAAAAAAAGAATACAATATATTTATTTATTTTTTATTTATTTTTTTTTTAACATTACTTTTAAAATTTACCAGGATTCCAAAATCGTATTCCTTTTCGCTGTGCTATTGTAGTAAACGACATATTGGATTTTTTTTTTTTTTATATACACGTTTCCGCATAAAATTTGCCAGTCAGAACAGTATCCTTTTTCTGTAATTGTAGTTTTTGTGTATGATCGATTGATAGTATGCCTAAACCAAAATATCACCTAAAAAACAAAAATTCAAATCTTTCGTAATACAATATGATAAAAGTGAGCTTCAACTTTATGAAATTAAAAAAAAATTTTTTTGTATTATTTAATTTTTACTAAACTTCTATAATAATTAATATTTCGACATTCTGTTTATTTTTATGTAATTTATTTCATTTTCCATTAGACTAAACTGTATATTAGTATCATCTTCACTTCCTTATGGTTTCAAAACTACTATCTAACTTATTAGAAAAAAAAAGTTCAAGTTAGAACCCTTTTTGGGTTCCCACGTTGTGTCGATAGTGATTTAAATAAAATTCGGCCTTTAGCTTAACTGGATGCTGATAATTAAAAAAAATATACTCTATATTTTTAAGGCAAGAATACTAAAGTCTTCTAATTCCTTTTGATTTTGATATATATATTATATACCGTGTGTTCTCTGTAGATATATAGCACTACTATATACTCCTCTCTTAGGTTTATATATATTGCGCACTAGTGCGTTAATATATATATAAGAAAAATATATATATTCTATAATATAACTTATTATTTTGAATTCCGATCAAAAACATTGTTATTTCAATATATTCGGTAGTTAATTTAAATTATTTTTAATTTTTTAGCAGTGCATTTTTAAAATAAATAATTGATGGTTGACTAAAACAATTATTTAAGTAATTAATAAATATCGATGTATGATAGGTTGAAACGCATTTCCATCTCGAGTTCGTAATTTCCTTAATGCCATATTCCCGATCGAGAATTTCCTGAAGCACCAAGAATGAGTGTTTTTTTGTTCATATTGTTGAGCATAATATTTAATTGAAATTCTATAAGTAATAAAATCTGTTAAAGAACTTTGAAGAATTTGATACCGTGGCTTTGTTGTTTAAACTTTACGTAACTATTACATTACACTAATAACTTTTGATCATACAAAAAGGTGTTCAATATCCTTTGAAGTTTTTTGTACGGTTAGCGTATATTATAAATGGATATTTTAATAAAAATATGAAAAAAACGCTTAGGAAAATGTACTTTATGTTTTTTTCTTCGGGTAGGGATGAAGAGGAGTCGAAATTGCGTTTCAACTATCGAAAATAGCGATATTATAATTATCGATATCATTATTGTATATTTCTATTATCAATGATTTTCTTTTTAAAAAATGTTACCACCCCCCCCCCCCCCCCCCCCCCCCCCCCCCCCCCCCCCCCCCCCCCCTTAGTAGAATAAACGTAAAAAAATATTTAATTTAAAAAAAATAATTGAACAAACAATTTTTACGTAATTAAAAAAGAATAATTAATATTATATTATATATATATATATATATATAATATATATATATAATAAGATATATTATACTAGCTATATATATATATTACATTATAATATTATTATATTTATATATATTATATATTTATATCTATATATATATATCAATATATATATTATAGGTATATACTGTAGACAGCGACCACACATTTGAGACCGATTACTTTCTGTTCAAAAATTTCAAGTCAGAAAGTAGTTAACATGCAAGATCCACGTGACGTCTACTCACACTTCAGGATTTCCGCGTTACGTATACTGTGACTCATGATAATTTATCGGATAATATATATACTATATATATATATATATACTATAATATGATATCATATATATTATATATATACTTATTCATTAACTAGGGGCTCGGGCCGACGGGGAACAGAAGGGAGACGTTTTCCATACCCCAGGGGGGGCGAGAGAACACCGCGACACCCACATACCAAAGAGCGGGTTCCGGACTCCCCGAGGCTGAAGTAGTCTACCGTTTGCTTCCCCCGCAAGGCAGACGACCGATCCTTCCATCGGCGTCTACCTGGGTACAGTTAGTTTTAAAAAAATAAATAATGTTTTTTAAACTAATGGACCAAGGGTAGACACCCCGATGGAGGAGTCGGTCTCTCGGCTTCGGGGAACGATCAGTGTAGGGACTATTTCCCCCTCCGGGGAGGGTGCTCCGGAACCCACGCTCTTTGGTACTTGTGTGTCTGCGGGGTTCCTCGCCCTCCCAACGGGGTAGAAAACTCCCCTTCTGTCCCCGGCTGCTCGAGCCCTATTGGGCCGTGATTATTCTATATATATATATATATATATTATATTTAATAATATATATTAATATATATATTATTTTATTATAAAAAAACTTTTTATTATTTATACTTTTTTCCCATATATATATATCTTTATTGTCTCATTCAGTATTGTATTTAAGGATATACGTATCTTATTAGGATTTAAAAACTGTAGTTTATAAAGTATCTCTTTATTTATTTAGCGATTTAATTTATGGCTAATGTGGTATCCATTTCACTAATTTAACAAAAAATCACATGTCTGCGGCAATTGTGGAATCACTTAATCCAAAGCGGTACTATATTATTCGTGTTGGAATCAAAGTTAAAATCAACAATTTTTTAGAGGTAAAATTTCTTCATTCTTCAAATATTTCACTATCAACCTATCGTTTCTCTTACCTTTTCCATCAAAGTAACCCTAACTAAGACGTTTAATGTGATAGTTACTAAACCAAGAAGGCAGAGCTATCTATGGACTATCTAGAAGAACTTATTCAAAGAGCAAAAAAATTTTGAAAACATACAAATCAAACTCTCCTTTGTGTTGAACATAATAGGTATCACTTTTTTAAAACATTTAATCTTTTGTAAGGTTTCTGTAATTAATATTAAATCTGCTTTAGATTAATTAGTTCAGTCATTGATGTAACATCGTATATTGGTCTGTAACGAACGGATTTGTTGCACAAGTTCTTTATAACTCGTAGCTAGCAAGTATTGCAAATTAAATCAACCTACGCTCCGACAGCTCATAGCAGTTTTCGATATTTGTGTTTATTAGGTCAATCATTTAAATAATGTTATTTGAGACTTGGGAAAATACTTCATAGACTGGTAGAAGCCACGTGGGCCTATCCAGACAGCCTATTGGTGTTTTTTGTCCTAAGTTTAGTTGGTCTGTAGTTTAATTAATTTCAAAATTGTATGACGAGCTTAGGTTAAGCAAGCATCTGCCATAACCGCTTCCATTACAGATGATTTCCTCCAAAATATCAAGCTCAAACTTAGGCCTAAGCCTTGGCCTAGGTCATTTTCAACCTCAAATTTGTTTTTTGGTGTGTGTGGTCTTCTAAACTTTCACATTTCAATCAAACTAACACTGCTCCCCTAATAAATACCAATTTTCCTTCAAAAAATTACAATTTCCAAAGTTAGCATTAATAGGCCTAGATCACTTTCCAACTCAAATTTTTTATTGCTAATAGACTCTTCAATCAAGTCAAATATACCTGTGCTTAGGGCTAGCTTTCCATATTCCTTCCTTGCAAAGTTTCATTTGGTCCGTATGTCATCTAGCCAATTTCAGCGAACATAGTCTGACCCAGAGACAAGCCTTTCTTGATAGAGTATAAAAAAGAGTCCAAGCTATAGTTCAAGCCATTTATCCCTCAAGACAAGTATATTTATCTGGTCAAATAGAGGTAGGCCTATAAGATAAGCTAATAAAGATAAAGATGCAGTTTATGCAAAGGATCTTGTAGAGGAAGTAGTGTTAGAATTATTAACAGAAAGGGATCAAATTAATAAAATAACAATATAATGAAGTTGACTCACCTCAATTCCTGGAGTTTCATAATAAGGAGTTGTGTCGTCAGATTCAGTACCAATGCTCGATTACAAAATTAAGGGAATTAAAATCTAAAGGGGATCAAATCACCCCTCAAAAAGATAACTTGCTTCATCTAAGTGAATCTGTTCTTAGAGCTATAGCTTGTGGTTTCTTTGAGGGCAATAAACTGATAAGTTTAGCTATAAAACGTCATTTACAAAATTTAAGAGCTCCTTTAGACTTACAAAAAAAATTTAAGTGAATCCATTTAACTTTGGTCTGCTGAAAAATAAATTAAAGATGCCGTACTCCCTAATTTTGAAATCGAATTTTAGTGATAATAATTATAATAAGCTCTTGAACTTCTTGATAAAGATATTAGACGAAAAATTCATCATTGATGAAATCATTAAAAAATCATATATCCTTATAAACCAAGTATTTGACCAACATATCAATCGGCGACTAGGTTTACTTAATCATAACTCAGAACGATTCAATATATGAACTTGAGATTATAACACTCAAAATATCTTGAGGAGGCTGTGGAATCTTGTAGTACTTGCCAAATAGTTTATCAAAATTCTATGTGTAGTCAAGAAATACTCGCAAGTGAATATCCAATACCCTGTTTGAATTCAAAATATTCGAATAGTGTTATGAAGTTATTTCAAAATATTGTGTTTAACAACTCAAATCCATAATAAGGTCAAAATTTCAATCAAGTCCCTCCACATAATACTTATTCAATTTAAAAAATAAATATTCGATAAAACTATTTTAAGATTTAAAAAATAAATGAAAATGAAAGACGATGATCCCTTAAAACTAGTAATAAGCCTGTTCTAATTCTGCTTGCAAATTTCAAACTCATACTAATGAATTAGTGGAAATGAGCTTCCATAGTATGTTTTCCTTCTAGAATCAAAGGTTCAATTCAAATCATGTAAGTTTTGTTAATCCCAAGGTCATGTGATGACCATGCAATGTTTATCAAACTTATGAGTTAAGAATAAAAGGTGTAATGAATAAATCTATGCCCCAAAGTTCAAGTACTAAAATACTGAGACTCGTGTCCTGGACATTGAGACAACTTTTTAGTTGCAAGTTTGCAAAGAAAAGAAGTATTTACACTCTTTGTAATGTCAAGGAAAGTACCACCCCACAAATTTGTACTAGTTTTAGTCAAGCACCACAATTATTTGTTGCCATCAATTACTTTAAGGATTGGTAGGGGTAAAGTTTCGACTTCAGTTCGATGCCTAGTCGACTGTCTCACAGAGGGTCTACTCTAAAAGAGGCTGGACAACTCAATATATCTGTAGAGATCATCAAAGCACTCAATACGATAATTAAAAACTTATTTAGGATCAGTACCCGCACTTTGAAAGAGACTGTCCTTGATGTATATATGGACCCAGTTTTGTTTCACCCTTCCTTTTGGTTGATGAGGATCTTAAATTAAGTTATGAGATTAAGTCCGTAGATCAGTTAATTAATTTGAAGAAATTAAATCTTCAAATTAGCTGATTCTGCTCATCAAAGAGTCTAATAACCATTTTTCGATTTGGTGCTTAATTGGCATTGATTAAATAGAGTATTGCCCCAACTAGATTATAAATGATGAGTGGATTCTGCTTTTAAGTAAGAGATGGTTATATTATGCTCCATTTGACATATTACTAATTTTATATACAATATCAAATAAGAGTTTCAATCATCATCAATTGTTCAAAGTTCATATATATTCAAATCAAATCTAAATCACAAATCAATTGATTTAATTACTTTGGTTAATGCAGTCTTAAACCCTGTTAAACATTTCTTTTTTTTTTTAATTTAGTCTTTTCTAAAAAGGGGCCAGCTTTTACTTAAGTAATTCAGAGGTAGAGCAAAGATTAGAAAACATGTTCAAATTAGAATCCTTATAATAAAGGTATAATAATAAATTGAAGATATCTGAAACAATTAAAAATTCAAAGGGTAAGATTTTAAGGGACGGAAAATATCATATAGATCTTCATGGATTGAAGATAAACTTCACGTTGGTTGCCATTCAACGTATAAATTTTATGTCGAATAATAGAGTTCATAAACATTTTGGAAAATAGATAGTTAAAGCCTATGTGGGATGTCTGGTTCTCATCTCAACAATTATTGTGATGGGTATTTTGAAGATTCAGGTATTACCCTCTGAGTTAAAAATTATATTTGGGTTCCTTACACAGACCTGTTATCAAAATGATGCAAGTATCAACAAGGTGCAGGCTTGTTTAAATCTGTTCTCTTAAAGAACTAATTCTTTACCATCTCTAAAATGAGCAGCCTATACTGACAAGATCTTATGTCCTCCTTGTTAGGTCATTCCGGTTCAGATCAAATCAGGTTTGTCATGTTAGCGGACATTAAACAAGCCTTCCTTCAGATAAGTTAAAATCTATCGAAGACCGAATCGCTTTTGTTTTTTTTGGAAATATGGTCAATTAAAAGCTTATCGATACTCAACCATTGATTGTTTGTCTTCACATCATAACCTTTCTCCTCCAATTCATATATAAGCATCATGGCTCAGTCTATGAGGTGATGCGCATGTACTCAGATCTATTAACAATTTTTTTGTTATAATTAATTTTTAATGCAATGATCACAAATTAAAAGAACTTTTATGAATGCAACAAAAGAATGGAAGGATGGTGGCTTCCATCTTAGAAGTTGGGACGCTAATAATAATCTCAATTAAGAACTGGTATGGAAGAAGAGGGTAGAATAGGTTCAACATCAGGAATAAGATAAGGTTCTGGATATCTTTTTATCCTTTCAACAGATAAGTTAAACAGCAAATTTTCAGTAAGATTCTGTGCAAATACCAAAAAATTTGGGTATTTGCTGTGTCCAATCGTTTTTGAATCTTTAAATATACTTGTTACCCGTTACTTTAAGGAGGTCGGTTATTATTAGGAATTTATGGCAATTAGGTCTCGATGGGATGACAAGGTCCGCTGATGTTTTTGTAATAGGACTGAACTCTGATTTTAAATAAATTACAGAATATTGAAATTGAAAGGTGTGCTTTTCTCCTTCTCCCCAACTTTTATTCGTATTTGGTGATGCTTCTTCATCTTGTTATGGTTTTGTCATCTATAATAAACAAAGCTCAAGTTTAATATTCTCAAAGGCCAATGTGGCCCCCAATCTAGGGCTTTGCCCTCTTAGAGTTGTTATCTGTGTTTTATTTTTCAAGTGTATCAAATCAATATTATCAGAATTTTCTAATGTTCAGTCCAAAAACAGGTCTTTGGAGATGCTCAAATTGTCCTTTCATGGCTCCTATCCGGAAGAGCCAAAAAATAAAAGTTATTGTAAAGAATAGGCTCAAAGATTTTTACTGAGAGCTTAGTTGAGCTAGAGTTCAATGTATCCATTTCTTATGCTTACTCAATACAGCTGAAAACCCAGCAGATCTGATACCAAAGGTGTTACAATGTCTACTTTTCTTTCAAATTGCTCAATAATGGCTAAAAGGTCCTTCTTGGATTCTTTTAGATCAATCTCAATGGCCTATTAGTGATCTTACATAGCCATCAGGGGAAGTAAGTAAAACTTTTACAATGAACCATCTGTTGGTAGTATCTCGTCTTATTTACAATTTAAGATTACTCAAGTTGCATAGGACTTATAAAGTAACTTCAAAATTATTCAAATTCATTAGCGTAAAGGGTTGGATGAAGATTGTGATCATAAAGCCCAACTCTATTGGTTGAGATATCAGCAGCAGTTTTTAAGTAGATATTAATTTCTCCAAAATCTAAAAAGGAATGAAATTCACCGCTGGTTCAATCAACTTAACTATATTCATAGATATAAGGCGCTGAATCCGATCCAAGGTAGAATGCCAAACTTTTATATAATGCTGATGTGATAAATCCAATTCGGCAATTCTACCTTTGGATCGGATTAGGCCTTCATCTATGAAGAGTAAGTTGACTTGACCAGCGGAATGGAAATTTCATCCAGTTTTAGCGATTTTGGAGAATATATTCTTAGAAAAACAACTGCTCTGCATTATCTTTCACATAGAGTTGGCGGTTATGTCACAACTTCATCCAACCTGTTCCTCCTGTACCATGAATTTGCAATATTTTTGAAGATTACTTTTATAAAGCCTATGCACACCTTGGAAGTAATCTATTAATTTAATAGAAGACTGTAGTAGTACAAGATGTGTTACAATTTCAAGTCTTTTCCTTATGGCCGCAGACAAACATTTTTTAGTTTACTAATAGGCCATTGAGATTATCTAGGAATCCAAGAAGGACCCTTAGCCATAATGGCAATTTTGAAAGAAAGGAGGTGTAACACCTCTGGTAATCAGATCTGCAGGGTTTTCAGCAGTATTGATGTTAGCATTAGGAATCAAAGATTAGTGAATCAACTGATTTTTGATTTGATAAATTTCTTTGAGCCTATTATTTACAACCAACATTTATTTATTTTTTGCTCTTCCGGGTATAGGACCTGAAAACAATCTGACTCTACAAACACCTTTATTATTTTTGATAACATTAGAAAATTCTGCTTAATATTGATTGATACAGTTGAAAAATAAGAACACAGATAAAACTCTAAGAGGCAAGGCCCTGATTTTGAGAGGGCCACCTTGGCCTTTAGAATATTAATTAGAACCATGACTATACTATAATACGAAACTATACACAAGATGAAAGGATCCAACAGAGACGCATAAAGAGTTTGACGGAAGAGAAAAGCACACCTTTCAATTTCAAAATTGTGCATTATTTAAATCTGAACATAGTGAAGACCAAGAAAACTAAAACATCAGCAGGCTCATCCCAATCGAGATCCATGCCAAATTTCCCTAATATAAACCGACCTCTGAAGCTTCCGGGTAAAAGATATTAAAGTATCAAAACCTTGAGCACCAGCAGATAACACCATCTTTTGTATTTGCATCACGAATTTACTGAAAATTTTGCTTAGTTTTGAATTATCTAAAGAGGCATTAAAACAAATCCCAAGACACTCTTCTGATTCTATGTTAGAACTATTACCTGTTCTCATAACAAGTTCTTATGATTCATTATAGAGGTCCCAACAGTTAAGGATGGGAAACCACATCTTCATTCTTGTTGCATTCATAATAAAGTTCTTTTAAATGTTGGTAGATCATGCCTAATAATTAATATCAACAAAAATTGTTAATAGAATCCTGCAGTACATGCATCATCCTATAACCTGAGCATAGATGCTTTAATGATATAATTGAGAATTGAAGGGAGATGTGAAACCAACCCAATGCCTTGAAAGTATGATAGCCTTTAATTGACCATTACTTTTCCAAAAAACAAAAGCGAATTTGCGGTCTTCGTTAGATTTTAACTTAATCTGAAGAAGGCTCTGTTTAATGGGTCCCCTAATGGACAACTGAGGTTGACTTACCGGAAAACGACCCAACCAGGAGGAATAAGATCTTGTCCAGTCTAGGCTGCCTCATTTAGAGAAGGTAAAGAGTTAGTTTTAGGAGAACAGTTAAACACAGGCCTTACCTTTGTTGATACTTTGTTCATCAGTTTTAATAACAGGTCTGTGAGGAACACCAAATATAATTTTGATAACTCAGACGGGAGTACACAACACTCTTCAATAATCCATCAGCTAACTTGATTGCTGAAAGACATCATCATAGGCTTCAACTAAATCTTTTCTTTCTCAAAATTTTCATGAATTCTATTAAGCACTGCAAGAGCAAAGTTATAGTTTGATGGCAACAAAGGACAGTTCTATCTTCAACCAGAAGATCTTATATGATATTTTCCGTCCTTTAACTCTATACCACCTTTGAACTTTGGCATTTTCTTACATGCTCTAGCATTTATTTTTATTCAACCTTTAGACCTAAGGACTCTAATTGGAACATGTTTCCTCTAATCCTTGCATCTACCTCAGAATTTACCTTGTACTGTGGCTTAAAGATTAAATAAGAATTTGTACGGTATAAGATGCACTAACCAAACAGTATGTTACCTGCAATTGATTTTGATTTCGATTTTAATTTATATGATCATCATTATGCTCTGTTAATGATAGATTTCAAACTCTGATTCGACTCCTGCCTCTCTTTTAATCAAAATTCAATGAATAATAGAACCATTCTTAACTTGAAAGCAGATACTCATACATTTAATCAATTCTAGTGGAGGAAATACTCTATTAATCATGCAATAAAGGCATCAATCGAAAATGAGATCTAGACCTTTTTTCAGCCAGATCAGCCTTTAATTTGACAGATTTATGTTCTCAAATTATATTAGAGCCATGATCTACGAACTAGTCTAACTAATCTTAACGAGCCTCATCAACCAAAAGGAAGGTGTGAAACAAGACTGGTCCATTATTACTCAAAGACGTCTCTTTCCAAAGGCGGTATGATACCTAAATAAGTTTATATCGTACTTGAGTGCTTTATGATTCTTACAGTATATTGATTGCAGCACTCTTTTAGAAAAGGAGACCCGTGGAGTCAGAATTGATGGATCGATGATGATCCCTGCTAACTTTTCTTCCTGTCGGTGCACCACATCCTTCAATAATGATAACAATAACCTTTCATTCTTGGGTTTCTCTTCACAAATAATACAGACATTGTAGGGTCACTTCGCCTTTGCTTACAAAGGCAAATCATGACCTCTTTATTGCAATACTTCAACTAAAGAAGTTGTCCTCAGTCCAGGACACTTGATCTGCAGTATGTTTGTATGAACATTGGCCTAGATTTTACCTTCCTTCCTCTTTTATAATTCTAATCCATATGTCGAAAAGCTTTGCAATTGGTCATCACATGACTTGGATGAACAAAACTTACATGATTTTGAAACTTTGATTTTTAGAAGTGAGAATCAATACTATTAAAGCTCATTTTCACTATTCATTAGATGGTTGTGAAAATTTTGCAAGCGAATAGAACAGGCTATTACTAGATATTTAAGGACTCATTCGTCTTTTATTTTCACTATTTTTAATTTAAATTAGTTATTTCTAAATATTTATATTTTTTAATTGAATAGAGATATTGGATTTTGTTATTGATTTTTATTTTATTATATTTGACGTTTACAATATTTTATTAACTCCATCTATAACATCGAATTGATTCAAATCAGGAATGGTATTCAAAGCTGCGAGTAAGTCATTTGACTACCACAAGGTAATTTGATAACTATGTGCAAGTACTCTAATCAGTTTGCCTCTCAAGATATTGAGGTTATCGAACTCCTCAGTTCATATTAATGTTCTGAATCATTTTAAGAGAACCCTAGTCGCTCTATATTTGGGTCAATACTTGTTAAGATTATAATGTTTTTTAATGATTTCATCACTGATGAATTTTCGTCTAAAAACTCTTTGTCTTTATGTTCAAGGCTTTTTAATTCTTATCTAAGACCCAATAAATTCTAGCTTTAATAATCCCTTTATTTATTTTTTAAGCAGACAGTTTATGGATTCCACTTAGCATGATTTGTAAATGCTAAGGACGCTCTTTAAATTTTGAAATGAATATTGTGGAAGATCACAGTTAATCATACGAAGGAGACGATGAACTCTAGTACATATTCACTTTTGAGAAGGAAGAGTAATAGTACTAGTAGAATTTTTGGCAGTGACTTTGTCACTTAATTTTTGATTAAATGGAACATTGGTACTGAATCTGATTACACAACTCCTTATTATGAAATCAGGAATGAGGAGTCAACTTCATTATCATTGATATTTTTATTATATTTAGATTACTTAATATTGTTCCCCATTTTCTTTTAAAATGTTTTTAAATTAGTTCGGTAATTACCTAAGATATAAAATATTTCTATTAAAACTTTTTGATTGAAATCGAAACATTTGTATTTTTGTTTACCATATCTTTTCTCTGAAAATCAAAGCTGTTAATATCGCGCCACTTCACTTTAACTGAACTGCTTGTCTACTAAATTTGTAACCTTTGAGGAGAAGTGAATAATGAAAGTAGGCCTACACAGGACTAAATTATTTGTTGATTTTTAAATTTTTTTCGTCAAAACTTAACCAGTCTGATAAGGTCTGAAATAAATAGATTTATCTGTTAACTTAAGCATCTTGTTCCTTGCCAGGCTGCGCCAATATCAGCTTAACACCAGGACACACATTATTTGATTTGAAATTGAATTTTTCCTCCCACACACACAAAAAACAAATTTGAGGTATGAATAATACCATAGGCCTAGACCTAGGCGCTAGTTTGAGCTTGATTTTTAGGAAATCACTGTATGGAGGTAAGGCAATGATGCATTGCTTACCTAGCTCTCATACCAAAATTTGAATTAATTACACTACGACTAACTAACTTAGGACAAAAACCCAATAGCTGTTCTCGATGGCCCACGGGGCTTCTAAGAATATATTAGTTTTTGGACGTCAAGAGAACATAATTTAAAAAATATTTGACGCCGTTATTCACAAAATCGCGAAAAACTGCTATAAGCTCCGGAACATCGGTTGATTTTATTGCTATTCTAGCAGCATTTATTCAAGAACTTGCACAAATCCGTTCGTTAAGACCATAGAGATTACACAATTGACGAATTGTATATTCAGAACAACGTATTCATTTATTTCAATAAATCGAAAGAGAAAAAGTTTTTAAAAAGAAATAAGTCAAGAAATTTAAATCAAATTGCCATTGAATTTTTCTTTTTCAAGAATCCGAAACCCTTAGAAACAATATTAACAAAAATGTTCATAGATACGTCGTGCTTTTGTTTAGTAATCATCACTTAACATCTTAGTTATGTAATTTATTGGTGAAAAGGTAAAGAGAAGAGATAGGTTGATCAGTGGAAAATATGAAAGAATTTTATGCAGGTAAAGATACAATTTTACATTTTATTTTTAACTTTGATTACCAAAACCGACTAAATAAGTACCGCTTTTGATAGAAAGTATTCCACAATTGTCGCGACTCGTGATTTATTTACGCTGACCAATTTAGTAAAATGATCTACCACATGAGAACACTACTACCTCTCCGTAAAACTAAATAAAGATCACTTTATATACCATAACAGTTTTTTAATCCTAAAACTACTACTTTCTAATAAATACTAATGAGCAAAATAGAAAGATTATATTATATATGAAGTAGATAATGTTTTATAACTATAATATATTTATATATATATTATATATTATATATATTAGTATATATAAGATATATCACAGCACCGAATAGAGGGCTCCGAGCGACGGACCAGAAAGTGGAGCCGTTTCCAATACCCCGTGGAGGGTGACGGAGAACCCCCGCAACACTACCAAATACCAAAGAGCAGGGGTTCGGAGACCCTCCCGGAGGGGGGGAAATAGTCCACCCTGTCGTTCCCCGAAGGCAGAGCGAGACCACGATCCTGCCATCAGGGGTGGGCTACCTTAGGGTACGCATTGTTTAAAAACATTATTATTCGTTATTAAAACTACAGCGTGTACCCAGGGATATACCCGCCCGATGGAAGGAGTCAGGAGGTCTCTCGCCTTCGGCGACGACAGTCGTGGACTATTCTCCAGCCCTCTGGAGGTCATCCGGAACCACGTCTTTGTATGAGTGTCGCCGAATACGCTGACGCATCGCCCACGGTATGAACGTCCCCTTCTATCACGCGGCTCGAGCCCTATGGCCGTGATATAAATATATATATATCATATATATATATATTATTATATAATAAATATTATACTATATTCCGATAAAATTAGTCAGACGCACATATTACGTAGCGCGGAAATCCTTAGACGTGTGAGTATGCCGTCCACTGAGATCTTGAATGTAACTTTACTTTTCTGAACTAGAAATTTTTTGACAGAAAATAACGCGTCTCAAAATGAGTGGTTCGCTGTCTACAGTATTACCTATATTATTATTAATTATAATATATATTATTATATATATTTATATTGATATTATATATATTATATATATATATATATTATATAATATACTATATATATAATATAGTATATTTATATATATATTAATTGAATATATATATATATATATCATTATTTTTCTTTTTACATACCGTAAAAAATATTGTTTCCAATTATTTTTTTTAATTTTTAAAAGTTTTTTTACGTACATTACTTGGTACATTTTTAATTAGAAAATCGTTGATAATAGATAAAACAATTATAATAATCGATAATTAAAAATATCGATTTATCGATAGGTTGAAAAACCGCAAAGTGTCTCTTCATCCCTACACGAACGAAAAAAGCCGAAAAGTTACATTTTTCCTAGCGCTTTTTTTCTAATTTTATTAAAAATATATCATTCTATAATATACGCACCGGTAAAAAAAATTCAAAAGAATTTTATATATATGTTAAAAAAAAATTAAAAGTTCTATAGTTTTAATGTAATAGTTACCGTAAGTCTGATTCACTCAGCTAAAGTATTACAACTTCTTGCAAGTTTTTTTTACCGAAGTTAGCGCTATAATTTTTAAATTTATATTTCAATAAAAATATGAGAAAAAAAACAAAACCGAAAACGTAATTTTTGCATTTTTTCGTACGTGTAGGGATGAAGAATGACGCTATGACTGGTCGAAAATTCGAAATGCGTTTAACCTTCGATACATCGATATCTGATTAATTTCATATTTAATTTTTAATCGATATCAATGTATTTTATGTTAAAATATATATTAAAAAATTAAATAATATTAAATTAAAAAAAATCAATAATAATTGTAAAAATTTTTTATACGCAAGTAAAAAAATAATTAATTATTAATATATAGATATATATAATAATATATTTATATATAGATATAATATATATATATATAATTATATATAATTATATACTATTATATGATATATATATAATTATACTTATATATTAATATATATATAATATAATATATATATAGGCTCTGGTTATTATCAGCATCCGTTAAGCTAAAGACATTTTATTTAAAATCAACTAAATCGAAACACATGAACAGCACACGCCCTTGTGTTAAAATATTAACGTTTTTTCTATAAGTTAGGTAGCTAGTTACTTGAAATCATAAACATAATTTACTCAAAATTTCAGAAGGGAAAGTGAATAATTATAACCTAAGTTTAGTGGTTAAAGTTATTAAATATTATAAGTATTTGGACATGAATGATATGATTATATCTAAAAAAAAATTAATATTCTAAAAGGTGGAAGCTCATTATCTATAATATTCTTCATTACCGACAAAATTTGTGTTGAAATTTTTGTTTTTTAGGTGAAGTATTGGTTATAGAGCGACAACTATCATAGATCCATATCTCAAAAACTACAATAAGTACAGGAAAAAAGCGAATAACCTTGTTTGGAATCCTGGCAAAGATTTTATTGCGGAAACGTATATAAAAACAAACAAAAATCACTATCTCAAACACAAATATCCACAGCGGAAAGGATACATTTTTGAATCCTTTAATTATAGGCAATGTAAAAAAAATAAATAAAAAATAACTAATAAAATTGGCTATTTTTTTAGGAGCAGGGGACATAAATATATTTATTATATATACTATATACTATAATAATTTCATAAGGTATATAGTACTATATATATATATATAATATATATATAATATATATTATATTATATATATTATAATATATAATTATTATATATATATAATTTATATATTATTGTAAAGGCTATTACACCGCAAATGTAGGGCTCGAGCGACGGGAACCACCCAGGGGGACGTTTCCATACCCCGTAGGGAGGGGCGGAGAACCCCCGCGACACCACAAATACCAAAGCGGGGGGGCGGAGGACCCTCCCCGGAGGGGGAATTTAGTCCTACCCCGTAGTCCCCGAGGCCGAGAGAACCCGACTCCTGCCATCGGTGCGTGTATACCCTTGGGTATTCTTTAGATAAAGAGAAAAAAAAGCAAATTAATAAGAAAGTCATATTTATTTTAACGGAAGTAACCAATAAAAGGTCACAAATAAGAATTCTAACATCATAATTAAAACTGCATCACAAAATTATTGTTATTTTTTTATTTTTTTACATTCCTATATTCTGTATGTTCAGTGATTTCTATAATGTATTTTTTTTTGTTGTAGCATTATGTAGTTTTGAATTTTTTTTTTTTTTTTTTTTTTTTTTTTTTTTTTTTTTTTTTTTTTTTTTTTGTAAAACATTTTCGCCCTAAAATCTATTGGTAGTTTTCAGATATGGATGATGATATGTCGCTCATAAACCAAATTCATCACAACTATATAATATGATATATATATATATAGTATATTATATATAGAAGATATATATATATATATAATATATAATATATCTATATAATATATTTATATACTATATATATTTATATAATACTATTATTATATTATATTTATTAAAATATATATATATATATATATTATATATATTAATATAGAAATATTATTAATTATATTACTTTATAATATAATATATATATATATGAATACTATATAGTATTTTATTTAATATAATATATATATATATATATATATATATACTATAGATATAATAATAAATATATATATATATATTATATATATATAATTAATATATATAATTATTTAGTATTATATATATATATTATATATAATATATATACTATACTATATTATATATTATAAATATTATTTATATATATATATATGTATTTTCTATTACTGTGAAGCCTTTACTTTAGAATAAAATGCTTCTTCTCAATTGTTTCCTAGTTAGTTTTCTACGAAACTTTTATAATAATTAAAAGTAAATTAGGAAATAACCATAAGGCAAAATTCTTCTAATAAACAACAAAGATGTTCCGGATCCATGCCAATCGATACTGGTATATGGAGTGGAATCGCGGATAACAGACATGATTCTATATATATAAATATTATATTATATATCATATATATACTATATATTAACTATATATATATATATATATAATAATATATTATTATATAATTATATATTATATTATATAAATATATATATATATATAAAAATAATATATTAGTGTGGCGAAGCGCCCGCTCCGTGCCGCAACGCACCGCTCCGCACCGGGAGGTAGCGCACCAGCACCGGAGACTCAAATAATCTACCGCACCGCACCGCACCACACCGTACCGCCTCTTTTGCATGCGCACCTCACCGCACCGCACCCGCGAGCTCACCACAGCGCACCGCAACGCACCAAAATTTGCGCACCACGCACGCACCGCACCGCAATATATACTATATATTATATATATATATATATATATTATGTATGTATATATATATATATATATATATTATATATATAAATATATACTATATATATATATAATTTATATATATATATATAATATATAAAATATATATATTACTCTAATTAGATGTGCGAATAATTCGTAAGTAGTCGGTTTCGGCCTATTCGGCCAACAAATCCGAATTCCGGTATTCGGCTTTTGCCGAACTATTGGCCGAATATTGAGCTTTTATAAACAATTAAATTAGTCAACATAAGGGAAAGTTATTTCAATTATAAAAATTGAAATTTATAGAAACTCATTTTCCAAAAAAATCAAAAATATTGCCAAATTTTGTAGCCAATATGGCGAAAATCTTTTTCATTTGTCAGATCCTATAAGTGCCTTCTGACATTATTTAATATTCTTAAAAATATAGAATTCATTTAGTTGAACGGGATAATGGACAAAATGGTAGCTGGTATAAGGGAGAGATGCTTGCTATCAATTTCATTATTTATTCACATGGTTCGCAACTACGCGCATTCACGATTCGAATATCTTGTAGAGTCTGTTAAAGATGATTTTATTTAACGTCAGAATCAGATCCTTCTCATTTTCACCATTTTCGGCAAACGGCAGCTGGCCAAAGCTTTCAAACTTTTGACAGGATTTGCAGCTTCGGAATGACAAACAGGCATCAAATTTTAATGCACGACGGGGCTACATGCGGCGAACAGAACGGAGATATGCCGTGAAAGAGTGGTTTGGAAAAAAAGTTCCCATCATAACGCTGCTGAATTCAATCAGAAAATGCTGACTGTTGGATGTTTGCCAGGTGGCAAAATAGGCCAGGTACTGAGCCAGTTGGACAACACTAAAACAAGCAGGAAACCGGTGAAGAAACAGCGCCAAAGGTGCAGTCCGTCAGCTGAGAGAAGCTATGTGTTGAATGTAAGGCCAATAAAAGCAAAAGCCGCATGAACGAAAACTCGTGTTGAGAGCTTGAACGAAATGCAGTGTTGAGAAAAAAGACTTGGCTGAGGTCTAGGGATTAACATCGGTTGGGCTGAGCGGCTGTCTTGAGATGTCTGCATGCAAGCTAAGTTGTCCACATGAAAGCAGATGAAGCAGGTAAAAAAGGTGGTGTCGTGTGAGAGTGGGCAAAGGAAAATGCATGAAATGTAGCTCCTGACTCTCTGCTGACAGTGATGGAGGAGTGGGGGGAAAGTGGAAGACGGAAGGGCCATTGTGGCAGCTTGAAGAGATGGTGTGAAGAAGGGGCATCCAACATGCGCAGTACAGACAAAGAAAGTGAGAGGCGGGAAAAAAGAAAAGGCCAGTGCGGGCGTGACGACGTGTTGATCTATGGAGAAGAAAAGGAAAATGCTTACATACGGGATTGACAGCAAGGAAAATGTAACAAATACAGTAGTAGAAAGTTTGCCGACTGGACCAGAGTGAAGACAATGGAGGCCCGGTCATGTGGTGGAACCACGAAATAGGGGTAGGAAGTGTTGGAAAAAATAGCAGACAAAGACCTGATCAGCGGCCGACCGTCAGCAGCGAAGGGAACAATATGTGTGAGAAACACGGACGAAAGATGGAAGCCACAAGAAGATAAGGGGAGCCCGTGAAGAAGAGACTGCGAAGTCTCAGGTGACCGAGAGCTGAGTCCAAGGAAGTGTTAGGTGGAATATCCGTGAACCGACCGAAACGTGGCAAGTGCAGCGGGAAGGAGGGGAATAGGGGAAGTGCGATGTGCCGAGAGGGAGAAAGTAGTGATGAACCCAGTGGGGATTACCGTGTATAAATGAAACCATGAAATGCGGGACCGGGTGGTGGCACAGGATGGGAGGGCTGAAGGTGAAAGGTGTGCCAGATCAATCGCAGGGTGTGAGGGTTAACACCCAGAGGTGTTAAAAGTGAGGAGGGACCGGTGCCAAGGGGGGAGCCCACAAGATGGATAGATATATGATGAGATGATTATAGAGAAGCAAGAGAAATAGTATAGAGATAGAGTAATAGAGATATATAGAGTATAGAATGAGATAAGTATAATAGTATGTATAGATATATGACAACATATTAGAGATATAGTATTAGAGATTGGAGTGATGAAGGGAGAGAAACAAAGCGAAATGAGTAGATACGTGTGTGAATAGATAGAGAGGAAAAGAGAATAATATGAAGAAAAGAAGAGGGAGACAAGGAAGGTAAGGAAGGAAGGGTGGAGGAAACTACATGGAAGAGTGGGATAACGGGGGGGAGGAGAGAGTCGACCTGGGGAGAGGCCGGAAGCTAGCAACGTTCAACAAGAGGCGCCAGCCAGCAGGGGATAGACCGTCGGTGTACAGGGAACCGGCCGGCAGTGAAACGTAGATCTGGGCAGGAAGCCGGACCTGGCAGCCACTAAACTGAAGGGGTAGCGGAACAAAAAGTGTCGCTCTTCATAAAGGGAGATAGGTTTCGCCAATTAGGGATACTGCAGGGAACAATCTGAGAAAGGAAGGGAAGGGGGGGTAATGTGAGGTGGCGGGTTGAGAAGGCGGGGCCAGGGACAAGAACCACGGGTGGGAAGAAGGCAGAAGAGGAGTCGCAGGTGGTAAATGCAGCGCGTGTGAAGACAGAAGGGGTTGATACGAAGCTCACTGGATAAATAACAACCCCAAAATGAATAGATGAAAAAACAGCGCACAGAGAGGATCAGCGGCCTGGTTACTAGGTATCCATAACAACTATCGAAAAAGACAACGGCGAAAGAAAGTCCTCGCAAGTACCTGAGTGTACTACGCGTCAGCGATCGCCAATAATATCGGCTGAGCGTCAGCTGTGCGAGGCATGGAATGCGTTCTCGATTTTATTGCAAACCTGTCACTCGCAAATCTCGCTCAAAATGGAAGAACATCTTCTAAAATTTCCGATCGATTTCAGAGCTGGTGAGTCAATAAGATAAAAATGTTCAATGACGTAGTTCGACACGAGAGGTGACTAATGAGCCCTAATCGGGCGAAGCACCAATTGCGGATAATCGGCACATGTAACACCAGTAAGATAGATTTTCAAAGTCTATGCGTTACAAGTGTCTGTCTGGGTATTTCTTCTTTCACAAATCGTTTTCTATGTTGAGATGTCCAGTTGTTGGACTGAGCTGGTGCAGATTATGTGGTGTGCCCTGACAGATAAGAGACTAATCAAATCATTAGGAGAATCCAAGAAGGTGGAACTAACTGAGGTGGCTTGATGAATAGGTGTAGTCACATAAATACCTTATCCGTACAGCTAGGTAGATAAGACACACTGTATGGATAGAAACTGTATTAGGTAACTAATACACAATATATGATAACCTATATGGATAATTATATACGGTAAGTGAGCAATAAAGCGATAACTAACTACTTACGTAGTGTACTGGGATATATGCACTAGTTAAGGTAGTAGTTACACTACTATACTTATAAACTAGTATATATAACCCCTAGTAGCTCACGTACTACAGTTCTGATCAGTTGTGATTTACTGCTTGAAAAGTACAATGTCGCTAGTGTCGATAATTTTCGGGGGGCTGCCAGCGCCCTCTCAAGTGCCTCCCTGGAGCTAACAGTCCACGCATGGAACCTGATTCGTCAAATAAGTGAAGATACATTAAACTAACTAATGAAGACAAGAGAGTCAGCCCTTTGGAAGAAATTTTTCATTATGTTGGAACAGAGAAATTAAGATTTCAAACTGCCTAGTTTAAAGGCATTAAGATATCAAGTCGAAGCGAAAACTAGAAGTAATACAATCAGATCACAGGTTTTTAAGGTATAAGAAATACAATCGCTGGACCGGAATTAAAGAAATAGCATTTACTTTTTTGACTAGAGAGATATATCCTAAACCATTTAGAAAAACAAATAATGAATAACAAAGTATATTTTTTAGAGAATAATTTCTTACTGATAACCTCTAAATAACTAACTACTACTACCGTGGACTACTAGCTTGGACATCTGACTAATGATATACAATAATAATCTAATAATAAATAATAATAAACTAATAAAATAGATAATAGATAAATAATTACATACAATACGAATACGAAATAGAGAAGTACACTAAAATTAAATCCTTAATATCTATTTAATTGCGCAAATTAGTACAGGTGAATTGCAAGGAGGAGTACCTAAAGTCCAATCTCCACTTCCTGAATACTGAAATAAACGACTAAATAGCCAAGATTAGTAGTTGCCAGTGCAAACAACAAAGCTAACACTACAATCAATACGCTAACACATACGCAAAGATAACTTAGGCTTGGCAGTTGTGTGTAATTTAACCAATCGAAGTTTAACGCTGGCAGAAGATAACGGCCCACAAAATGCATGGGATGGGAGTAGAAGATATGCAGTTGAATTAATAAGAATGTTAGTTCGTGATACGATAAGTTAGCCGAAAGAGGGCGAGAAAACTGGCTACTGGTCCACTTCTAAACAGACGAAATATAGATCAATGTGACAGTAATTTTAAGTGACTGAGATTGCACAGTGCTATAACTTGAGAGATTCATCTGATAAGTGTCTTAACCTGCCTTAATAATTTAGTCACAGTTGAACTAACACTTCTTGCTGACATTTATCGTGAGAATATAGAAAATAGGACTAGGAAAGACTAATGGAAATTAAACTGAGGAGAGATTGGTGAAGGATCAAAGATTAAATAAATCTTTTTAATGTCAGTGAGAAAATATGCAAAGTATAACAACAAGGCAAAGTTGGCACATGTTCCTTACAGTGTTAGAAGCAGTGAAGGCTATTAGGAAAACATTGAACACTCTCCTTACCATACGCTAATGTTTTTAGGCTGATGAACCTTTATCAGTAGCAAAACACACTTAAAGCGAGCAAAAATCTAATTCTATTTCGTCGAATTTCCGAACGAGATGTTAACTGATAACAAGACATACTGATCAAATAATGAAGGAACAAGAATGTAAAGGTATACATAGATCATTCTGAGGTAAAAACCCGTGAACCAAGCAATACTAGCGTAATTTGATTGTGTGTAAAGAGTATTAATTTACGGGAGAGAGGGTGGTCACCTTGTAAGGAGACGGAGTGTAGTGGAATCTTCTTGAATGAGTTCTTAAAAGCTTAAATGAGGATTAAACTGTCCAAACAGTGAAGTAGTGAACTTAAAATGTCGAGCATCCGACAGAGGTTTTCAGGTCCTAGAAACAACAAAATCCATCGACACAAAAATAGACTTACGCACCGAATGTTTCTTTTTGTAAAGGGTTTAAATACCAATTTGGTGTGGGCGACAAAGTGAGTATGTTATCCGATGAGCGATGTTGCTTAATTATGTGTGTGTTGGTCCCATTAGCAGCAGAACATAGGTGAGATCAGACCGGAACCGTGATAAATGTAACAATAATAGAAATAAATAAAGAGGTATATATAGCTATTAGTATATAGTGGGGTACTCATCATATCCAGAGGAGGCGTAGGATAGGGTAGGAGGGTCATGTAAAATTATCAGTGAAGTCATATATATAAGTAACTACCTACTATATACTACATGGACTATATACTGAGCAGGAAGGCGTAGGGGAATGTAGTGGTAGGGCACGATATACATAGTATATTTACTGTAGGGGTATGGGTAAGGGGTGAAACGGTGACTGACCCCTTCGCGAGACAGTAGTAGAGGATGCTATGATGAGGTAGATATAGGATGAAGGTTGAGGGTATGAGTTAAATAAGGCAGTGATAGCGGATAAACCTATACCGTTATCACACATCTGTGATTGCCTGAACGTCTGATCTAGGAGGAGAATGATAAAAGCTGGAGAGTATAGTGATTAACTATTCTACTGACCTGATTTCTAGTGGCCGGACCTTACTCGGAAAAGAGCGTGCCGATTGTGATAAACTCGGCGAGTAACTGCGAGTCGGGGTAGGAACATTTCAGAGACGGGAGTATAAATATTCGATAAGTGATGATGTTGCGGGTGGTTGAGGGCGGATGTCGTAGTCAGACTGAAGTATTAAGATGCAAAGTGCGAATATGACACCTCAAATATTACCTAAAAAAATTTTCCTCAGGTGGGGCCATTGGAAAGAGACAACGACATGTGGTATTTTAGGATATAAATTGGTCGATCAACAACGCAATCCCTGCAAAATTCTTTGTGTCTGTGAAGATCGGGATTGTGGTCATTACTGTGTACGAAGTACCGATGGACGAGGCGTGACGGTATAATGAGTCGTCATACAAGCCAATCAAGGTAGTATGGATGGAAGGTAGCGAACCTAATACCCGGAAGAAGGCCATACCAGTATCAGCGAATAGAATACTCAGAGTTCGGTAACTGGATACGTAATAATACGTTGGCTAGTGTACAGAAGGGACGATGAAGGAGAGGGGCTACAGATACACTACCTAGAGTATGAGAATATTAGAGCGAGGTGTGGAGAGTAAGACCTAGCTAATAGTGAAATGGTAACTAGTGTACATCATAAGTACGGTTCACTGAGATTATATGTAGGTAGATGAACGATATATAATAGGCGACTAGGGGCTGGGATACGAGACGTCCGGCGACACCCAGTAACTAGACATAACTAACACCTGGGACATGAGGTCAGGTAACGTGTCATGCTGCAAAATCAGAGTACCTAAGCTCTTCAGTATAAGGAAGTTTTGCAGTGTTCATCACCATCTTCTTTCATTATTACTGACTCACAGTTGGAGCTATTAAAAACAAAGCACGCGAGACGAGAAAATTCATTATCTTGGACAGAAGATAGCAGAAATTTGAACCCGGTGGGAAAGTGAACAGAGGATCGGGTAGGTGCGTTAACATATCTCGCAAATTCAAGAGATATTAAAATAACAATAACATGATCATATGTTAATAATCGGGACAACATGATAAACTTTTTGCGTAGATCAACAACACAAAATCGCAACTCTGTCAACTAAGACGTAAAGGATTGGAACGGACTACTCTGGTTAGTACCAAAGCTTCTGCGACACAGAGACGGAGAATAATCAAAGAGATTTAGTGGTGAATGCAATCGAAGACCGAATCGTATGTTACATTTAAAATTAGGTGCCGGTGAAAACCATTCTCTGGGAGGTTTCTATTCCAGATAAATTTGGTAACCGAAATGATTTAAAAAAGAACCGTAGTGAAACCTACCCCGTTACAAAATAATTCAAAGCAATTACCAATGTCTTCAACAGATGCGCTGCTAACGAATACCTCTCAGTCCTGAGATAAAGTGTGGACAATTAATGAGGCTGTGGATTAGCAATGTGTGGGTCCTCGTATAGCCCTAATGCCGTAAAACAAGAAGAACAAGAAAATAGTTGACTGACGTGAGTCATGATATTAACAATAATATCGTGAATGAAAGACGCACTTAAACCTAAGACTTACGGATCTAATGAAATGCTAGTAATCGGGCGCACTACATTTTTGAACGCAACAACGATTCAAATGTCAATAAGAACATGGAATATATATATATATATATATATATACGTATAATATATATATATAATATATATAATCATATATATTTTATACTTATATATATATATACTATATATATATATATAGTATAGTATATATATTTGAGAGCCGGAACTATGAAATTGCCCACAGTTCTAATAGGTAATTTGGCCTTACCGGAAGTGAACACGTTCCTAGGGGAAGACTTCAAGCACAGTGCGCTTTGTTTTGGTCAGTGGAAGGTACAGTTTATTATCTTCATGCTCTCGTAGTATGCAAATGTGGCGTCAGGATTTAATGATGAAGCGAAATTTCTAGAGACATGTAGCTTAAAGCTCTAATATAGGCTTGTCAGACATTGTATTCGGTAATAGGGTGGCTAATGGACGGGAATGTGAAAAGGCGAAACAGAACCGGTGGGGGTGGGAGTGTTCACTAATTATAAGTGGCCGTATGGCCGTGAGTAAGGGTTGAAATGACGATATACGAAAGATGGTAGGACCACCACCTGTGAAGTGCGGCAATAGAAGGTCAATCCCAAAATGACTGAAATCAGAAGAATTGTCTCTTCCTCTCGGTCTCCCAGTTCTCCTGTTAACATATCTTGAATCGCCGACGAATTTGAGAAGAAAGTATTTGGAAAGTATATGGCTGCCTCTTAAGCAGATGAAGGTATGCGGAGAGAGAATTGTTGAATTGTCAGATGGCTATTTAAGCTAGTCGTTTCCTGATACCAACTCGAGATGGGATCCAACATACATAATGAAAAGCTTTTTTCGAGAGCGGAGAAGTTTGGAGAAATTGTTTTAATAGAAGGAGAAACAGAACCAACTGTTTTTTTTTTTATTAGTACCACTGTCAAATGAATGAAATGCCTGAAGGAGGCAGGAATCGAAATATAGAATATAGGAGTTCACATTTGAAAGGGTTAAGATTCTCGCGACAGCTAGTAAAATGGTTATCAATTCCGCTGGTAAAAACAAGCATAAAAGGAATATTGTAATTGGAGACAGTGCGTTCAGGGAAAACCCATAGAAGCATCCACACAACTCCCTCTCGATTTGGAGTTGCAAGTGTAATAGGTTAGCTGAGGTTAAGTTTGGGTAGTAGGGATGGTTACCAAAAATCTGTCTTCTTATAAGCAGAGATAGGTAATTCTTCTGTGATGAATTTCGAAAATTCAAAAGCATGAACCTGAAAAAATTGCTTGAGAGCATCTTCACTACTATTAATGTATTGTACTATTGTGTAAACTACCAACAAATAAGGTGGATTCACTTTATCTATATGATTGGTAGGTGTTGAAGGTAACGTGTGTTTGAAAGCGGATAACGGTAGTGCCACATTAGGTATTTCAGCTGAGGAACAATTTCATGGGTGGTCTTGTTTCCGCTTCAGTGCTTACTATAGGTGAGAAACAATACTGAAGCAATCAGTCCTTCAATCTGGATCGGGTTGTAGGAAACGTGAGGTAGAGTAATGGACGTTTTACAGGGATTTACAACACATATATCCAGTTTGGCTCGAAGAGCAATGATCTTATAAGTAAAAGTATCTCTATTTATCTAGTCACTTGAGTGAATGTGAGCAGTGAATCAGTTTTGAAACTTCAACAATCCCGTCTTGTGAAGTGACGGATGTAACGGGGGGATATAGATGAGGATTGTCGTTAAAAAGTAAATCTAAATTTTTAACTGTGTTTGCTTCGGAATTTACGAAACATAAAGGGTGAGTAAGAGAAGGAACATTGTGCATTCTTCCATGACCTGTTAAACAAAATAGGCGCACTTAGTTTTTGTCAGGGAGAAACAGAAAACCTTGCTAGGCACGTCCACTTAAGTATGTGTGTATGTCCTTTTGAAAGCTGCCTGTCTATATATACGAAAGTTTGCAACCCACAGCATAGAAGGTGAGTCGTCCACATATTAGGAGCATTTACGATTGCGGGATTGTGGAGTACGATATCGCTAGAGCTCACCACTAAAAAAAAGATACTGTGAGGGTTTGAAGAAACTAACTGGCAAGGGAAACGTAAGTTCCAACGAATGGACCTCAACAAGAATTAGTACTTCCAGTTAGTGACAATACATTCTTCTTCGAGATCGAAAAATATTTCCAGACCAATGTTTTTATCGTTGAAAAAAAGAAAGACTTCAAAGAATATCATAATTCCGTACGAAATGAGCAGGTCTGCGTAAAACGGAGTTTTTTGAATCAAAATTGAAAATTGCGAAAGGCTAAAAGATCTCAAGAGATGGAGAAGACAGATGCAATGAACCCATTTTTTTATTACTTTACACGTATGGCCATATCAAGAGAAAGTAGGTCTTGTGGTTATCCACTGAGACGGTGGTACCTTCCTATTTTGGTTCAGGGAGAAAGAATGAGCTGGATAAAATGAACGTCAACCAGACCAGTGTGTACAAAGCAACACACAGAAAGAACCTGATCAAAAAGGGGCTACTTTTGAGGAATCATCCTTGCAGGCAGAGAGCACTGATTAAGTTCTTCAGGTGACAAGAGTGATTGATACTGGGGATTTTCCTCTAGAAACTTGCGAAGAAGGTATGGTGTTGGGGGAAGAAGTTCAATGACAGTTGGAAAGTTCTTCGTTAGTGAAAGGCAATGGAAAGGTATAGCAAAGCCAAATCCAAGGCAATCTGCGTGGGCCAGGCCTGAGATAGTATAACTGACGTTATAGGAACTGGATAACCGTGCTGAAGAGTACTGTCTCTCTGATATCTTTTCGA
>JABUQX010135528.1:0-15267 GCA_015478945.1 Trachelipus rathkii
AATAGTTTATGTAGGTAAGGCCAAGTAGGTTGTAAGCACTTTCTTTTTAGTGTAAGAGCGCTTAGCCTGTCGTATAAATAGCCTGCATAAGATTGTAGAAAAAGAGTGTGTGTGTGATAAAGAGTGATAGAGAACGAGAGTTTTCATGCCCGATAGGCTAAATGTCTCTCTCCGAATGGAAGCGAGAACATCTAACTCGAACCATGGCTTTGTGGTATAGAAAAGATTTAGTTTGATTTATATATATTATATACTATATTTAATATATATCATATATATATATAATATAATATATATATAATATATTATATAATATTAAAGTATAATATATAATTATTATATATAAATACTATATATAATATATATTATATATTATATTATTATTAAATATATTAATATATATATATCGTATTATATATATATATATATTATTATATATATATTATATAATATAGTATAATATATACATATAATATAATAAATATATAATATATATATATATATAATATAGTATATATATAAAGTATATATATAGATATAGAGATAGAGAGAGAAGAGATATATGAAAGTATAGAGATAGAGAGAGATAGAGATAGAAAGAGATATGATATATATATAAGATAGATAGAGTATAATATATGAAGCAGATGATTAGTTGATGGACATGATATAAATGACATAATTAGAGGTAAGAGTATAGTAAGAATGTGATGACGAGAGAGAGAGAGAAGAGAGAATCAGTAGATGAATATAGAATAGTGATAAGATGAAGATGATAAGATAGACTATATATAGAGTAATAAAAGAGACAAATAATAGATATAAAGTATAATATAAAAGATAAATATAGAGATAAATAAGAGATATAAGATAAATATTAATAGAAGTATATATAGTAATATAATAAGATAAAGAAAGTATATATGAATAGAGAGATAATATAAGTATATATAATTATAATACAGTATATATATATATATATATATATCATATATATATATATTATAATATATATATATTATTATATAATATATATTATATACTATATATATATATATATATATATATATATTATATTATATGTAAAACACGTCGGCTTCAAATGGGAGCCTATATCCATGATGACAATTATCACATAAACTCAAAGGATATTATCCATTCCAAATAAATATAATTTAATAGTGATTTAATCAAAGATATAAATGTAGAAAAACGAATGAGAAATACCGCAACATACCGGAGATTTTTCAAAAAGAGAGGATGCGGAGATGCGAGTGACGGATGTGCCGTTAAGGTAGAGGAGCGGTTGCGGATGCGGATGCGGATATCAAATTTAGTGGCGGATGTTCCATGGCAAAGAGCGGATGAGCGGAGATGCAGAGATGGTACAGGATCGATACACGTAAAATTATAGATATATATGGAATATAGATATATATATATAAGATATAGATAGCAGTAATAGTACTATAGTAATAAGTATATATAATATTATAGATATAATAGAATATCTAAAAATATCGTAAAACTTATTCTTGATTATAGATAGAATACTATGAGTATATAGATAGATTAGTAAGTTATATAATATATATATGATAAATGATATATATCTTAAATTATATAATATATATACATAAATGACTATGGATATATTAAAAGGATCATAATATAATAAATAATAATAGTATTTTAATATATGCAGTATAAGAATACATTTGAACTAAGAAAGACTTAAAATTTTTTTTGGAAGTAAATCCTCTTTTATAAATAAATACGTATATAATGAATATATAATATATATAATATATATATATATATATATATATATACTAATATATAAGTATATATATACTTATTACGTATATATAAATTTATAATATATATTATATTATATATATAGTACTATAGTAATATTATATATATTCTTAATCTAACACCGAGAGCTGACATTTTTTTGTTGTGCTAGTGGCCCCTATATTATAAGTATAGATATAGAAATATTCTTTCTCTAACTGCAATTGAAAAGAAAAAATAAGTGGAAAGTAAAAATCAGTTAACATGATATCATCCCATATTATATATATATATATATAATAATAATAAAATAATAGATGTATATCTAAAGTGAAAGTAAACTGAAATGTAAATATGATTAAAAAAAATAATATAGTAGTTTAATAGATAAGAGAAGAGAAACATCTTGAAAAATGGATGATGAAAAATAGAGATGTTCGATGAATAATCATATAGAGATTGTCTCGAGTAACTGAAGAGAGAAACCACCTATCTGTCATCATCCACCTCACTACCAAGGATTTTTGTGATCTATCACTCTGGGAGGGGTGTATAATTGCGAAAGCTGCATTTAGGACATAGATACACAGTAAAAGTAACCACACTATTTATATTATAAGAAATTCGAATAGTAAGTGAAAGTCACCTCTAAAGACGCTTACCGCCATTCTCTTTATTATTATTCCTATTTTACGGATGGATAGAATACTATATTCGTACGCTATAATTAAACAACTCTTAAAAGCTTCTATTAACGGGATATTCAATTGCGAGAGTGAGACCCTTCACTTATTGATCATTCACTCTGACAATTTAGTTATTATGGAGGTTATTAATTTCTTTGACTCTCAATGGTGATCCAACAACCATAACCACATTCACATTCTCTAACCAAACACCTCCTGTCATATTATCACGTCACTAATTATGATGTTCATATAGCTATATTTCTTCTGATAAATTTGCCTAAACACTTCACATTTATTTCTCTCTCTCTAGGTCAATTTCAAAAATGATTATTACTAACTCTTATTTTCCTCGGTTATCACAGCCGATATTGATTCCCTCAACATATACACTCACCACTAATACTCATCTGCCGAGAGCCAACCGAGTAATATTCTCTTCCAGATCCATTTTTCGCAATAACAATATTTTGATGAAACATCTCAACGTACTTTCATTTTATCTCTAATTTACCCCACAGCACAACTTAAAAAATTCTTATTTTTTTTTTTTATTATTTTTGCAACACATTCTTCATAATACGTCTCAAATTATCTCAATCTCATATTTCTCAATTCTTCTCAACATCCTGGAGCACGTCCTATAGATTGTCCCATTGCGAGCTCATTGTTTTACTTTGTTAAGAGCCTATACCCTTGTAGACTCTAAAAACCCCAAACCAAGTTAAATGACTTTCATTACTTATCACATTGAGCAACAGTAACATCACTAGTTACTCTCCTCAACTACATAATATATATATATATATAGTTATTATTCACTATTATTATATTATTATGTTTGTAGCATTATAATATAGTAATTTAAAGGACTAACTAAAAAAAATTATCACTAATGATATATGCTTAGTATATACTATTATAGGTGTTTTATAAGATATCACAGTTTTGAGACTGAGGCTATTTAATAATATATACATTAATGAATAATATTAAAAAAATAAAAAAAAAATAAAATAAAAAAAGAAAAAGAAAATCACCGTTAGTCATAAGTTTATAATAATAGAGCTAAGAAGCAACGGATTGGAATTTATGAATTATATTAGATATATAATAAAAACATATTAATTATAGTATAATTTTATTTCATATAGATAATTTCTAGAAGGTGGAAAGAGGAGGGAAGTCAGGGTGGACAGAATCGGAGTACTGCGTGCTAAGTTTTCCAAAGGGTGGAGTCGGAGTCGTCGAGGTCGTTAAGTAGGTAATTTTCTCAAATGAAGGTGGAGTCGGATCGAGCGTAGTGTACGGAAAATGTTTTTGACTATGCGAGCGCACCTAAAACCCTGGGGTAACGTATTGATAGCACAGTCTAATATTTCCAATACAGGACGAAAATGACATATCCCAAGATTATACATCTCATTTCTTAATTTGAATTATTTCAGCCTATAAATGAAAATAATTTTAAAGGTTAGCTATTGTAAAATGATTTCCCAAGGACAAAAAATTAAGAAATTCTGTTTCTAAAGGGATTGATATGTTTCATTATAAAGGGGAGAAGGATATAGAAATAAATAGAACTGATCCTACATTATGAACACACACTTTAATATAGTTTTCTACTTTTAAATTTATTAATACTGTTATGTAATTTATTAGTCTTGGATATATTATATTATTATTATAAAATTATTATTATTGATAAAGTTTATTAATTATTATTATCTAGCTTATATTATAGTATATTATTATTAATTATTATTATTATTATGTATTATTATCTATTATTATTAATTTATTATCTTATTATTATATTTTATTATTATCTTATTATTATTATTACATCTATTCTTTATTAATTATTATTATTTATAATTCAACAACATACAGAATCTGTGTGTTCGTGACAAATAAACTACGTGCGATCTAGCTCACTAAAAAGAGAGAAACCAACTTTATCAGATTTCTGGTAATTATAACTTGCAAAGTAGAGACTTGGAGGAAGAATCCTCTACATCGAATACAAACGTATCATTGAAATCAAAAAAGTATAATCTTGACTTTGCAAGAGTTTTGGTATTAATTATCTAGGTTAATTGTCGTTGTTATGACTGATAGTCTGGTGAATATAATATAGGACGTATTAGTTATGAAGAGTAGTAATTTAGTTTGTGTAGTGAGAGTGGAGGTTAGTATTAACTGTGTGAGTATGTAGGAATACTAGCAATTTCTAAGTTAAGTAAATAATTTAGATGATTATTAGTTTTAGTTGTGATTGAGGTTACTACTTATATGAATTAGAAATATATTAACTTACGTAAGTATTGTGCTAGTTATTTGGGTTCTCCTATAAGTGATTTTAACAAGTAAGTTCTAGTAAATTACTAGTTATGTTAACAAATTCTAGTTAAAGTTTATATTTACTTTGTTATTTTCCTAGTTTACTTTTAATTAAACACTTAACTTATGTTTAATTTTTTACGGATACTATTCTGGTTAATTGAAAGACAGTTATTATTTCAGCATTTGTTGAGAAATATATAAAGTAATTACTGAGCAGCTTAGTAAATAAACTGTGGTCAATATGTTAGGCTAGTGTTATTAAGTTATAAGGAATATCAAGGAGTTATTTAATCTTATAATAGAAGCTACGCTGTAGCATCAAATTAGTATAAAATAATCTTATTTAATTAGCTTATTTACCTGAACATCCAAGCAAGATTATTTATAAAGCGTTTAATGATCATCTACATTTCGTTTTTGAAAGTCTTTTTTTTTACATTCTGATTTAGCAAATGTATTTTGTAGTTATTGCGGAATTTATTGAAATAAAAGATTCATGGGAAGATATAAAATAACTTCTACTGCTTATACATATTAGCAATTATTCCTTATTGATTTCAACATTGTGAACACTCCCCTCACTTCCTCATATTCAACCACTTTTTGGGTGTGTGAAATCAAATATATTACTTTGTTGGAAAGGCTAAAATTAACATAAAACGCATCCATTCCTAATTTTATGTTTTGTGTACAGAGGAGTATCGTCTCATTCGCCATTTTATACTAAAAGAACCGAGAAAGAAATTATTCTGTTTTTGGTCACATTGTTGAGACTACTACCCCTACTTGTTTGACCGTTGCTTAGAACTGTCAAAAGTCCTACTATGGAGTCCGTATCTGGAATGATTTCCTCCTGCAAGATAAGAAGGGTAAGGTTTTATTTATGTGTATTTCTAAAACGCTTGTATGCATCATTCATTTTATGTAACCTACAAATAAAATTTAGGATAATCTTCCATCTTCTTCTTCTCATAATCTTTTCCTAACAGGCTTACACATCTTCAAATGCATTGTGATACGTCCGTCATTAATTTCATCCTATATGGATTTGAAAATATTGATCAATATATAAAGAAATCCGTATTTAATGTACTATGATAGTCACGAATAATTTGTACAATTTGTGGCATTATAAACAACAATCGGTAATTTGTCGTTTTTGTGAAATACATATTTTCTTTATTCTTTACGCCCTCACTTTGTTGGTTTATTATCATTTCATAATTATATTATTTAACATATTTCAATGTAACTGGAGATTTAGTTTATTTCCCTTCAGATTAGGGCAAATAGTGGAAAGATGGAAAACTGAGTTTTATATAAAAGAGTTACTTGCAGAAGATTGGTAATGGAACTATTCATGAGATTGACATAATCTTACTCCTTTACATACTCTATTTTTTCATTTCTAGCTAATTTTGAAGACTTTATATATAAAAATGTAATATTAAATTGAAATAGTTATTTAATGTGTTTATTGTGATATTCTAAAACTTTATCTGTAAATCTGATTAATGTTAGTTGGTTTAATTTGTAAAGTCCAGCGTTAAGGTAATATTAAACATTATCAGCTGGTTATCGAACTTATAATGTGATTCCGCACTTCTCTTTTAATTTTATTTATAAAAATAGGTATTTCTAATACTATAATGCCCAAAACTTAAAGTAATAAGATTTGTAATCTAAGAATGAGGAAATGATTTTAACAGTTTACTCAGATCTCGACCATTAGCAATGCTTATTCTTTACTTTCGTAAATTATAAAAGGTTTTTAAAATTTTATTATAACAAATTTTAAAAAATTTGTTAGTTCTTTAATTATATAATAAGTGAAATCAAATTTTAGCAAAACCATTTAGGAGAAGGAATAAAAATTTTAATTTGAATACCTTCAAATGAGAACAGATCTTGTTACCCTTATAAGCAAATAAATAAATATTCACAATAAATTTAGTAGGAGATAAAACATAACCTTTCAAAGTAATTAAAAATAAATTATCCCTTTTTCTGAAACTAAATTTTAAAAACACCCACACATAAGGCGGAATATCGATATGTTGGTAAGTTCAAGGGAAGCTATTTTCCATATATTTTCCAAAATTTTATCAATATTCCCCTTAAATGTAACTAAAAAGAATTAATAAACCTTTAATAATTAATTATTTTTGCTAGCGCAGGATTCAAAGATTAGCTCGCTTGAACTTTCAATGCCAAAAAGTTAATTTTTTTTTAAGAAATACAAGAAAATTGAAAATTCAAAGGATTTCTATTTCACTTATAATTGCATTTTTCAAAATGATATAACAAGTCAAATTAAAACTTCCAAGTATGGTTTTACGGTTGAACTGAAAAAAATGAGATAACTTTCAATTAAATAGTTCCGCAGGAAGAATTTTTGTCAATGTCAACTATAATGTATTATATAAAAGCCTTTATAAATTAAGAATTTCAAAATCTTGAATTAAATTTTTAAGGGATTTTAACCTTTAAAATTTAAAATTTCAAAATTCATTTTAGTTTTCAAATATTTTAAAGGATAAGTTATCCTTAAAAGTTAGAACTTTAAAGTAAGATATATACGACTAATATGTGTTTCAATTAACACGCAACTTTTAAGGAAAGGACATATTATTACGAGTAAAGCCTATTAAGGTAAATTTTGTTAGTTAAACATTTGCTGAATATGATATCAGATTTTTAATATATAAAGGCTTCTAGAGCTGATTTATGTTAGTAAACAGTCTTTAAGGAATGAGTGTAAATTTTGCAATTTATGACCAATGACATAAGGAATAGTTTATGTTTAATGCTGGCTTTAAAGAATGTATATACCGTTCACAAAAACTAGAACTTCGAAGAACAATTTCATGTTCCAATAGAGGTTTAAGGAATTTATAACTTCATAATTTTGAACACCAAGAATGTATGTTAATTCTAATCTCTTTAAACAGTGATTTACGTTTAGCTTAACGACGTATTTTGACAAAAAAGTAATTTGAAAATTTAGCCTTAATATAAAATTCAAAAAAAGTTATCTGAATGTTAAAAGTTTAAAAATCATGTTTTTTATAATTAATATTAAATTATTGTTTATTATTGAATAATTTTATTTTACTTATTACACTTTAAAGGAAAAAATATTATGGAATTTAACATTCATGTTTTATAAAGACTTATACTGTTCCGTTAAATATATGATAAGTGATTTCCAAAAATATAAAACCTATTATTTCTAGTGTCTTTTCGTTTCCTACTGCAATCATATAAAAAACATGGAATATAATGACGAAACCATGTAAATGTTGTGTAAGCTACTTTGTATTTTGTCATTTTATTTCTATTCCATATTACATAGTAGTTTACGTAATTAAACTATAGAGACATCTAATGATTTTAAAAATATTTTAATGTTTATGCTTTTAGCGACACCAAAAATCGAATTCGGTGAAACTCCTTCTTTGCTTCCTGCTGGCAAAGGTATCTCCATCACTGCTTTTATTTTTGCATTTACTATATACAAACCCAGACCAAATGTTAACTGTTGGTTCTACACAGATTGTCCAGAAGGAATTGGTTCGTGTGATAAAACTAATGGCATGATAGTAAGTACTACTACTACTACTACTACTACTACTACTACTACTACTACTACTACTACTACTACTACTACTACTAATAATAATAATAATAATAATAATAATAATAATAATAATAATAATAATAATAATAATAATAATAATAATAATAATAATAATAATAATAATAATAATAATAATAATAATAATAATAATAATAAAAATAATAATTTTCCCTTCAGCTATCTCACACTCTTGAAAGGGATGCTGGCCCTCCTAACCGCTACAAATCTATCGTTTTCTCGTAAGCCCTTCAACTTCAGGCAGGAATTAGTTGTGCCAAGTCTGAAATGACCTACGTATCAGGACACTAGAATGGTATCTGAAGTGTAGGTATAAACGCTCTTACAACTTACTTTCTTTTCTATTGATATAGTTACAACGTCATTATTGTTTTGGAATTTATAGAAAATAAATTTTAAGAATTTTGAACACCAGTATAGTAAATTATGTTTTATTTTAGATATTTTAGATTTCTTTAAGTATTTGGTTTGGTTGCTTGGAGATGCTAACGTTTTATTGCAGGGTAGTCTACTATTTTTAGGTATATTGAATCAATTATAATTGGAAGCTTACCTTACAATACAATTAAAAAGAAGGTTTTTTAAGGTTTTAATAAAAAATTCTTCAAACTAACCACTTACTCTTCCTAATAATTTATACTGCCCTTGTTGGCAGGGGTTAAATTACGGTAAACTAAAAATAAAAAAATAGCGGCACTAGAGATTTTGAAATAATTGGTGGTTAGTATATATCAATACTGATCTATTATTATAAAAAATTGATTGGCTAGTATTACTCTACAAAATGATCTAGATACTTTCATATCCAGATTTTACATTTATCGTACCTAATGGCTGTAAAAGTAAGAAAAAAATTTGATATTTTGCTAAATTTATGTACTTAATATCAGAAAAAGTATGACAACTGTAAAAATAAATGTAGGTTTTTTAAAAATCATGTATTTTGATGTCTAAGCAACACTTATGCAAATGCAGAATGATGGTATTGCAAATACTTTAGATTTAATATTTGAATACTTACTTCATTTCTTTTTAATTTTTATGTTATGAGATGTACGAAAACATTTATACACAATTTATTAGTTATAGTTATTATTATTATTATTATTATTATTATTATTATTATTATTATTATTATTATTATTATTATTATTATTATTATTATTATTATTATTATTATTATTATTATTATTATTATTATTTATTATTATTATTATTATTATTATTATTAATTATTTAATTTTTATTATTTTTATTATTTTATTATTATTATTGATTATTATTATTATTTTATTATTCTTATCTAATTATTATTTATTATTATTATTATTATATTATTATATTATTATATTATTGATTATTATTATTATTTCCTCATTTAAATGATAATTATTTTGTAAATCTGTATACGGCCAGTCTTTCCACCCCTGTATAATTGAGAATGTTTGTTTAAGACCTTTAAGAGTCGAGAAATATCCTTCTGGAGTGCACAATGCGAGCAAGATACAGATAGATGCTAGAATTCCTATCGATCCAAATGTGACTGTATTGATCAAAATTTATTTGAAAAATTTGTAAAATGTTTAATAGATATCGATTGAATCATTTTACAAAAATTATTAAGTATGGATCTATGGTTCAAGAACTTTCTCTTAAACTGTTTCAAAAATCATCAAGAAACTGATTGCAATTTCTTTGCTTCTTTTCATTTAAGATTGATTCTGACATAAGACATTCTTAGTTCTTCATTAATTAATTAACAGAAAGCCATATATATATATTATATAATATATATATATATTAATATATATATATAATATACATATTATATATATCATATATATATATATATTATTATATAGTATCTAATATATATATATATAATATTATATATATATATATTCCTAATTTCTTCCTGAGTTCTTCACTTACACACCTCGATAATTTTAATACTAAATTAATATATAAAATAAAGATAGACGAAATAAAAATTAAAAATAAAAAAGTGTTGAGCTTATTTCAGAACTTGCGTTGGTTCAAATTAAATAATTGATGAGGAAGAAGCAGGGCGATGGGGGAGGAGGAGGGTGTAAGTGGCAAAGTTGTAAAAGTTTCAGAAGGTAAACCGGACTACATCAAGTAGTAATCTAATACAACTATATTATCTGTACGATAGGCAAAAAAATTAATATGATGTGGTGTGGTGTTTTTCGCGGTTGATTTTTGCTGAGTTAGGTAAGTTTTAATTTATGATCTCATTCACCCTTTTCTGTGTAGAATCAGAGGTAGTTTTTTATAGTAGTTTTAAAGTAGTTTTTCTCTAAACAAGACTTACAGTAACTGAACCCTACATAAGATAGTCATACATGCCATTATTACTGACATCAAAACGATGAGCCATAGATATATTCGGCTTCTGCATGTGTGTGTCTGAAGTATATGCAGTTTCATAAAATTAATTTCTAATGCCTTAGTAAGTATTAACAAAGGGACGTAAATTGTCTAGCTAATTCTCTATTATATATATATATATATATATATATATATAATATATATATTATATATATATTATATATAAAGAAATCAAAATGTACAATATATATGATATATTATAGAGTTAGATAGCATTATATACGATATAGTCATAGGATAGTTTATATATATAGTATATTTATATATAATATGTAGTAGTAGTAGTAGTCAGAATACCACATAATAAAACAATGGTCTATTCATTAATGCTCCTCATTAATAATAAAAAAAATCTAATTAAATGGAAATAAAATCCCCCAAAATGAAATAATTTTTTCAGAGAAAATAATTTTGAAACAATTTGATGAATCCAATTCTATTATGATTTCAAATTTAATTATTCTTCAAATTATGAGAAAAAAAAATAATTATAAAAAATCGGAAAAATATAATTAAATGTAAATGGGCCGAAAGCCATAAAAGAAAAAAAGAAAATTGGCAAGGGGTGAGAGGGGTGCCAGGGTGAGGGAGGTGCCGAGGGATGGAAATTGCCATGAGAATGGAGAAGAGTGCGCAGGAGTTGGAAGTAAGTCCAAACCCACTATGTAAAAATATGAAAATATTTAAATTAAAAAAATGGGTGAACGTCATCCTTGTTTGATAAGTTAATTTAAGAATAAAGTATGTCGCCCCCTCCCCCCCACTACCAACTTTTATCCTCCCCCAATTTACCTGATCCCCCAAATCAAATACAAAACAAGCCAAATAATCGAATTGTTTCCATTATCAAAATTTATTTAAATTTTTTTTTTGACATTTCATATCAATTCATGGAAAATTTTTTTCAAAAGTAACTCAACGTTAGAAATTTGGGAGTTCAAATTTTAAGTGGAATATTAGTATTGATGTATATATTATTTTATACTTTGATTATTATTATTAATATTGATATTATCTATGTTATTATTATATTATTATTTATTATTATTATTATTATTTATTATTATTAATATTATTATTATTATTATGATTATTATTATTTTTATTTATATTATTATTATTATTATTATATTATTATTAATTATTATTATTTTATAAATTACTTATACTATTAATTTTAAACATGCCATAGCTGTTCGAATATTTGTTTTATTTTATAAAAAAAGTTATTACAATAATAATTTTGAGCTTCATCAAAAAAGATAAAAAATAAGAATTTATAATAAAATTTTACTGGCTAATGAGTTTACGAGATTTCCTGAATAAACATATTCCGATTTGGTTCCTTCGTCAATGAATTCATGCCTTTATTGTTGAAAGGTCAGTCACCAAATGTTCTTCCTCTCAAAATTATTTAAATCAGTTTATAAAAAAATGTGGATTATAAAATTGTCTAGATTTGATTTTTTTTGCATCTAATGCTATTAATATTTTGACTACTACCCCGAGTTGTTGAGACGGAGAAAATATATATACAGTTTCGGTTCCTGCTACATTTCAGAATCAAAATGTTATTATTAATAAGATTAAACAATAGACGAACACATGCATTGCTGAGAAGTAGAACCTTGAATGGATTTAGAAGGCAGTAGAATATTTTAGGTTTGATTAGAGAGAGAACGCTCGCCACACCTAAGCAACTGATCAGTCTTGGAAATTATATAGGTCTGGTCGCCCGTTTACGAGGGGTGCTAAGCCAAATAACATTGGAGAGAGTCGGACAGACTGAAATTTAAGTGTAGAACAGAATGATTGAAGTTTATGTACCAAGATAGCTAAGTTAATCTAAGTACCTGGGTAGCAATAATAAAAAAAATTACTAAGCAAATTCGTTTACGAAATTCAAAATTTTAATGATCAAGAATATTAATTAATATCTGTGCGCACATATGTACCGCGAGAGCAGCGACGCGAAAGCACATCTAGGTCGTTTGATTATAATGAGCAAAGCGCCCATGCAAGCGTAGCTCGTTTTTCGGGCAAGCTTGAACGCTCGCGTTCAGCGTCGCGCTGTTGGTTATTAGTTATTATTATTGATTATTATTATTATATTATTATTATTATTATTATATTATTATTATTATTATTATTTTATATTATATATTATTATTATTATTAATATTATTATTATATTTCACACCTTTACATTTATGTAGTTATGATGAATACTCATTAAAACCAGTTATTTTAGTCTTTCCACTCCATGTTATATGTGAGAAAGTTTGGTTGTGAGACCTTTAAGAGTTAGAGAATAATCCTTCTGGAGTGCACAATGCGACAAGAATAGACAGATGCTAGAATTCGATGTGATAAAATCAAATATGATGAAATTTATTTTTAAATAAATTTGAAAATGTTTATTTAATAGATATCGATTGAATATTTAACAAAAACTTAATAAGTATGGATCTATGCTATGACTAAGAAACTTTCTCTAAAACTGTTTCAAAATCATCAAGAAACGGATCGAATTTCTTTGCTTCTCTTCATTTAGATTGATGCTGAAGAAGACTTTCAGTTTCCCATAATTAGTTAACAGAAAGCTATATCTACTATAATATATATATATATATATATATATATATATATATATAATTATAATATATATATATATATATATATTATTATATAATATATATATAATATATATATATATATATATATATAATTATATATATATTCCTAATTCTTCATTATTGATTTCTTCACTACACACCATTTCATTATTTCATTACTAAATTAATAATATAAAATAAAAAAAAACGAAATAAAAAAATAAGTATTGAACTATTTCAGAACTTGCGTTGGTTCATATTAAATATAATTGATGAGAAGAAGCAGGGGAGATGGGGGGAGGAAGAAGCATTGCAATGGGGAGGTGGAGGTTGTAAGTGGAAAGTTGTTAAAGTTTTCAAAATTGAAGTAAGCGCAAGGAAAGGATTTCATCAAGCACTAATCCAACTATTTATATATAGGCAGAAAAAAGTATGTGTGGTGTGTTTCGGTTGATTTGTTGCTGAGTGGTGAAGTTTAATTAGAAACTAGTACTAAATGGTCGATATTTGTAAAATAAAATCTGGTTATTTAGAGTTTCTGTAACGAATCCAACAAAAATTAACCTAACCTAACCTAACCTAACCTAAGCTAACTTAACTTAACCTAACTTAACCTAATTTATCCTAACCTAACCTAACTAGCCTTCAATCCTAACTTCTGGTAACTTAATATTAATTACACAATAACCATAATACCTAACCATAACCTTATACCTTTTAACGTAAGCTCTAACCTACGAAAGCCGTAACTTAACCTAACCTAACTTACCTAACCTAACCGTAACCTAACCTAACGATTGCGGCGGGCTGTACGGGAAATTTTTTTGATGTTGTGTCAACCATTTTCCCTGTCCACCGTTGGGGCTAGCCCCTTAATTCATGACCTCATCTTCCTTTTCTGTGTAGAATCAAATGAAAGAGTTTTTCTCGAAATAAGCTTACAGTATTGACCCTTAAATTATTTCACATGCTTATTAACAAAGATGACAAACTGCTCTGCTATTCTGAAAATATGCAGTTTCATATTAAATTAATTGTTTTTTATGCTTAGTAAGTATTAACAAAAGTGACGTTAAGCTGTCTAGCTAATTCTCTGTTTATATATATATATTATATATATATATATAATATATCATTCAGATTGTCCATAATAATAAAATTATATAATACACATATTTATATACTATATAATATATTCAGACATAATAGTATTTAGAATATATATATATTACTAATAAATTATATACTATATATTATTATGATTTCATTACTAAAGAGTTACGGTAGTACTAGATGACCACAAAAAAAACAATGGTCCATTCATTAATGCATCCTCATTAATATTAAAAAAAAAATAAAATCTAATTAAATGGAAATAAAATCCTCCAAAAAATGAAAATAATTTTTTTCAGAAAATAATTTTGAATCCTTGCAATGTTTGATTGAATCACAATTCTATGATATGATTTACAAATTTAATTATTCTTTAATTATAGAGAAAAAAATAATTTAAAAGAAAATCGGAAAAATATAATTAAAATGTAATCCATGGGCCGAAAGCCGATTAAAGGAAAAAAGAATGTGGAGAGGGGGTGCCAGGGATGGGGAGGGGTGCCAGGGATTGGAATGGTGCCAGGGATGGAAGGGTGCCAGCGGTGGAAGGTAAGTCCAAACCCACTCCGGAAAAATATGAAAATTGTTTAAATAAAATATTGTTTGAACGTCAACCTCATTTTGAATTAATTTAAATATT